>NJDC01000156.1:393071-458295 GCA_002245475.1 Calephelis virginiensis
TGTAATGTAAGGCATAAACCAGCCTTTCCCAAAGTGGGCGATAACGCTCCCTTGTGGGCGCTGGAAGCCTAGAGGGGGGCGGTATAAATCTTGAAAAAAATGTTTTTTTTTTAAACTAGGCGCAACAAATATGTTATTGAGGTTATTGACAAGAAAAAAAAGAGGGGGGGGCCGCTACAAAACAACTGATTTTCAAAGTGGGCGTTACATGAAATAAGTTTGGGAACCTCTGGCATAAACCAACAAACAGACTTAATGTTTACAACAAACTCAATAACCTACCTCAATTATTATTTCAGTAATATCTATAATATACGGACATAGAAACAATATAGATCTCTTAAAATTTGTATTGTATTTTAAAAATTTTAAAAAGTTAATAGGTAAAATCTATGTATAACACATCATTGACAACAGCATTGACTAACATCCATAACACAAGCATACAATTAGCTTACTTTGTGATTAGATCAATTTGTGTATTTTTTCCACAGGGAGTTATTTAGTAACAAATAATTTTAAAGGTATTAAAAACAGATAAAGATAATTAAATAAAAATAATGAGTAAATTCTAACCTGCAACTTATCATCTTCTTCCTTTGGATTCCTATATCTATATTCTTCTCCTTGTGGAAGAGTGTCTGGTTCAACCTTAGGTTGCTTTAGTTCAGGTCTACGAAAATTACTATTTTGTTTATCTAACGCTAATAATGTATTAGCAGCTTCGTATTTATCCTCAAATGTGATTCCTGCCTTCTCGGCAAGGGTCTCCAGATACTGGAGAGGCCTTTTAGTTGGCTTCGACGGTGTCTTTGATTTATCTGTAGGAACACTCCCTGGAGACTGCTTTGGTACTGTCCTAGTTATTGTTATACTATTTTTATTACTGTCATCCTTTTTATCACTTTTAGGCTCTAATGTAAAATAGTTTTTGGGATAACTGCTCTCTTTATCTCCATTGAGGTTATTAGTTTCTATCAATGTTATAGTTGTAGAATTTGCAACCTTTATAGTCTTATCTTTGTTGTCCTCTTTCGACTGGACAGGAGATCCCAAGCCATGCGTAGGGGAGAGGAGTTGAGTAGAAACATGCTGGGTCACCGATAAATTAGCATTTGTTTCAGAACTCTGAAGCTTGTCACTTTGTTTAGTTAACTGCTGTTGAAAGCCAGGGCTTTGAGGTTGTTCTTTATCTTGCTCTTTATTCTTCTGTATATTATCTAATATTTCAGATCTGTAAATAGAAGGTAGTTATAAAAAAGTGGACATACTTTATGGAAAATACACATGGAAGTTTTAACTAACTTTTCACTTTTTCATAGGCACTTGGTAGCAAAATACCTGCATGTATCAGCCATATCTTGGTATACAAGGGAATAACTTTAGTTTCTTTGCCAACTATGGTAAAACTTGAGAGTAAGTTTATACTTTCACATATTTCTAAGTATAGAGACACATTTTACTGTAAAGATTTATATAATGAAAAAATACAAAACAAAGTTTGGACGTTGTTTGCCCAGTAGACTCTAATTAAAAATAATTATCTTTTTAAATGCATAGTACGTAAAAATTGTAATCAATATTAAATTTTAGCTTTTGTGTGGAGTCTGGATTCTGGAAATATTGAAACTTTGCTTGAAACAATTACTTGATTTGTCAAATGTCAACGTCAATATGTAGTTGTCAGACGTGATGTCATCGATGACAATTTACTTTTTTTAATAGATTAACTTTTATCTAGCTATGAATACAATACATAATGTTTTTATACACACGTTCAAGCTTGTAAATGTAAATACAAAACCTACCTATTAGCCAAGTGATTTAAAAAGCACATCAGTTTTCTAAATAGTAAGAAGAACAGTAGCAAACAATAAAATGGTTAAATTTGGCTAATGGCAGAAGTTTTACTCTATCAAGTAATATTATTTTAAGTCGTAAATATTGTAGGAAAGTTGCAGTTTTAAATACACTATTTATATGGCATAAATGAAACAGATCCTGTTATTTAACCAAACAGCTAAGGGTTTATAAATGTATGTATTAAGACCGTATGGATTATGCTAAAGCACCATTTGTGGTCTGCCTCCTTATTGGCGACTACCGAAATAGTAGGTAGGTATGTCGCTTCACTTTTGGAAAAAGCAAAGTAGGTGGTACAGGTTACAAAATTATAGCTAAATCGTTTCAACAACTTAGTTATAAAAGAAAATTTAACTTTGTTATTAATATTTACGAAACTATTGTTTCAACAAAAACAACCTATCTTTCGCAAATTACCTACCTACTGGGTGCTGTGAGTACCGTTCGTGGTCCATGCGGATTCATTTTGATCTGAATTTATAAGGATCACAGACAAAATTTACTGGTGTTATTCTTTGATTCGTTTAAAATAGTTTACTAAGATAATGTTGCCTTGGCTTCAACATTTTTTTCTATTCATCCTAAGGGTTTGAAATACTTTTTGATTAAAAATACTCCACTACTTTCTTTATTTGACTCCAATCCGCTGGCACTATTAATATTGCAAACAACCCCTCAGTTCGACTGAACATAGCACACAAACACAAACTTTTGTTGACAATTCAGTCTAGATACGTTGCTATATTTGTTAAATTTTCGACCATCAAGTTTGATAGGTACCATAACTACAATGCTAATGCTATTAGCATAAACACTACCTAATCGCATTGTGTATTTTAATACAAGACAACTCAATACACACCCGTATCCCCGTAGAGGTAGGCAGAGGTACAAACAGGGCACCCACGACTAGCCGAAGACACTAAGTCCCACAATGTGATAGGTGGCAAACCTATCGCCAACCGGGAAAATTTCCAATTCCGAGCAACATTTTTTATGAGAAAATTGGAAAACCCAAATTTTCTTTTTGTTGTTCTAAAAAGAAAATTTTACAAATAACCATATATGTAAAAAAAATATTTGGCTTCAAAACTGAGTTAAATTGTATAATAATAAATTATTATTACATTATTAAATTGTACTATCGCCTCTCGATGTCCAGGTTATACCCAAGACTTCACGAGGTCTTGGATTCGTTTCCCGACTCGGGCAACAAAAAGAAAATGTGATTTGTGGGACTTAGTGTCTTCGTCTAGTCGTGGGTGCCTCTGCCTACCTCTTCAGACATATGGGCATGTAAAAACCTAACTTAAATTGTATTAGACAGTTTGAAACAATACGTAAGTATGAAGGTTTTATACTTTTATTGTACCAGTACATAGATAGGTACATAAGTTTTAATCTTATACTTTAAACTCTACAATACAATACAATGATAAAGAAGAACTCGTTAATTAACACGGCGTCTAATGATCACAATTGCAGATTTTTTAAATTACAAATTTATTGGATGTTTGGTCAATTACTGTCTACTCGAGCCCTCTAATTGTAAGCCAGCCAACTTGGTTTTACCCAAGTTCACACTGAACCTAAAGGTCAAAGCGCGATATTAATTAGCAACGGAAAAAACGTAGTTTTTTTAAGTACAAGAGTCCAGCACGTTCAAGCAAACAAAAAAAATGGTTAAATTATAATAATATTGGTCCCGTAGACTTATAAGAAAAAATGTTTAAACAGTAATAAATGTAAATCTTTAGGTAATAAGGTAAAACGCCTATTTGGAGATATTGGATTTCGACTGAATGAAAACTGGTACCTAATTAGATTAGTACCAACACTAAAGACACGTAGATATAATAATTTCTTCAAATAGTTTATCAATAATCTACATCTACTACTAGTCCTATTGACTTCCTTGAATTTTAATTTACTACACGCCAGAAAAACCTGTATTACGATAGTGTTCTGCTTAATTATTATAATATATTTACATGCAGATAAAAAGCTTTTTTTTGTTAAGAGTGATTTATTAGTAAAATAGGTACACTTGCCATATACAACATAGAATAGTTACATCAGACCCATGCCACATTTCCCTATACATACATATACTTACCATCTCTATAAGGCTTAAGCACCTTTTTAGAGAAAGACCCAAATAAAAACGGCCCGTCTGGCATTATATCACAAGGGGAAGCAAAAAAAATAATGAAAATGTGTGAGCGAGATGGCTTTATGCGAACGCGTGTGGAAAAAGAAAGAGATTTATGCACCGCACTAGGGGAGTTGGACAGAGAACCGGTTCTGCATGTGTGCAGACAGACGGTACCCCCCTCCCCTCGCCAACCGACCCTCGGGTGCGAGGGCCTCACAATGTCGGCTTTTCCCCGAAGCGTTGCAATAATAATACTAACTGACTCCCCTCATTAAGCACACAATAAAGCTCTTACCGGTAAGTTAATACAACAATTTTAAAGACGAAAGGAACAAAAATCAAAAGAGTGATAATTCTTGTTCAGATATGTCAAATCTCTATCAATAGTCTTCGCTATATTTATTTTGCAACAAAACCTATTTAAAGAAACAAATATGAGGGATTAACTTCTCCCTACGCTCTACCAATTTAACCACACGCGACGCACTCAACCAAACCGATCACAATTGTAAAGTAAAAAATAACATAAAATACCTTTTGGTGTAAAAACCATAAGAACAACGTTCCATCGTTTCAAAATAAAGGATTAACTGAAACGTAAGCGCCGTCCCATGCGGCAATGATTAAAAGAAAAAAACAAACAAAAAGGTAAGGATCGAGACATTCGCACGGGTGAAAGTAAACACAACACTTATTATCGACGAAAACGACATACAAACACACTTTATCGACAGTCCGGTTCTCGTCTCATTGTTATAGTAACCTTCTTTTCGAGTGGCGCAAACACGACTGTGTAGAACCGAGAACGCGCGCTCTAGCCTCTACCACCGTTCCGCCGCACCCATACCTCTCACCTCCCCGCAGCATAGACGCTCAGCGCTCTCTATCACCCATCTCCAATGGTACGCCTGCCTCGAATTCAGGCTTCTCATTGGTCGATTCGCTTTACGACCGTTCTACAAACAAAACTGGTTGCCGAGAACAGCACGAAGGGCGCGAGGAACAAAATTAGCGGTTCAGCATTATTATTGTTATTACATTGTTGCTATCTCTTTCACGTACTCCTACAAAAAAGAGAGAGATAACCAAAACTATTGGCTAGTAAAATCACATCATGCTATTCTTTTCGCCGAAAGCAAACATCGTAGAGTGTTAGTAACAATAATAACTTCTGTATATAAAGCCCAGCCGTTGGTCACTTTAAATGACGTGATTACTTTTGTATCTTCATTGGATACTATAATCGACATAGCACTTAGTCGATCACCTGATTGGTAATATATGGGTACATTACGTAAAATTTAAATGGTTGAAAAACACGTTATCTTGATAATAATTTAAATTTAAAGCAAATAAAAAAGTGGAATAAATTAAAAATGGTCGAGCATTAGTTGTGATAATATAGCGATATAGTCGAAGGTTTTTATTATTAAGCTTTTAACAACGGTTTTATAAGCAACCCCATATAATAACCCTAAATAATTGTGCACCGCTTTGAAGTTTGAAGTTGGGGTTGTAACTGCCCTGCGATGTACATAATAAGTAATATTTTCTGTCCCCTTGAAACATAAATTCAAATATACATAAGAACCTCTAAAATTAGGTATATTTAAAAGACGGGCCACTTTGGTACGTCCGCGTCGCCCGAAGTAACGATAATGCTTTTTACAATGTGTTAATCCTATTGTAAATATTTTTGCGATGACACATACAGCCCTTTTCTTTCTAATACGAACTTAGTAGTAGAGACGGTAAATATAAGTACCTAATACCTAATTGACTAATATAACTTTGTACCTACTACATCTTTGCAGAAAACTTTAAAACCTAATATAACATATTATATTAACCTATTACAAGAAAGTTGTAACCTACTTATACATATTTTTCTTAATAAGTGCATGTAACCACTAATTTTACGTCATGGATATAAACGACAATCAACTATAAAATAATACTTCTGAGAGGTTTAAAAACAAAAATAGGTATGTACCTAACCGTTTAATTAATATCTATTACCTACCTAATTTTACAGTACAAAAACACAAAGGAAATTTGCCTGGTATCTTATCCAAGTTTTGTCATTGCATTTTAGACTCTACATCAGTGACGATTCGAATTATAATATTTTATCATATTAAATTGGCTAAAATTGCGGCTGCCGTTATAATACGGCTTCATCTATAGTCCAAGGACGTTGAAAGAGCGAGTAAAATAATTACAGACAGAGACAACTATACTGTGCTTTGTTATATTACCTACTCTACATGTAGCTCTACATTTTTCGTTTATATAAGCTCCATCTAATGGTAAATGATGACATTGCTACTTTTTGAATTTCACGCCATCTACACTTCTTGTCAAAAACTAATATATATCAGGTAGAGTCCGCCGTGTGTCCTCCAGTTTCGCTCAAGATCGCCCTCTGTTCTAATTTCTAGCAAAACATTTCAAATCCGTAGGTACTTTTTTTACAAAATCAACAATACGAAATTTTCAATTTTTAGTAGAGTTTTTAATTACTTATTTAATTGAAAAATTTATTCGTCGATGGAGAAGTTACATCACTGTGCAAAGAAGCAGGTTCCCGTATATACGTGAACCTGCGTACGTAGGAACTCCTATTCCTGAGGACCTAACATTAATTCGCGTTCCTAAGTCCCAACTTAGTAGTAATTATTACTTTATGATTTGTAATCCTAAGTCATTGTAAGAGGTAGGTATATCTACCTATAGCTTGCGATAGTAGACTTTGAATTAGGGAGATATGCATGCGTATTGCGTACAATGCCGTCTTTACCATAAGGGCACACGGGGCCAGTGCCCAGGGCCCCGAAAGATCGGCTATTTCACTTAATTTTAACCTTAAAATATTTTGGTTGCGTGCATTACGTTTTTTTCGTTGCCCTAATTCTTGAGCATTCAATTTCGCAGCTTAAGAACGACTAAGTAATTTGTCAATAGTTATGAACATTGAAAGTGACATTCTTCAAAAAATTGAGTTTGAGGATGTAATAGAAGATGTTGCTCTACAGAAATCCCGAAAGAAACTATTATCGTAATTATAAAAAACAGCAGCATACCAATGTTATGAATGACATACTGTAATAAAATAATGTAATTGATTACCCAAAAAGTCAAAGTGAAAAAATTGTATAGTTTGACTTCTTTATATTCCAAAAGAGTCCCAAGTTTTTGTGTGCCCAAGGGCCCCAGCATAAACTTAGACGGCCCTGATTGCGTACTCATAAGTACCTCTTTAAAATTTAAAGCGCTTTTGTAAGTTTGTTCCCTTTTAGTCTTATTTATAAACACGGAGTAAAGTACTACGTATACGGACGGTCAGATAGTACCTATACGGACTAGAACACCAGCTTAATTTTACTGCTATGTTGGTCCATGTTTATTATATTTTTTGTTTATGTCTAAATAGAAATATGATTAGTTTGTAGTACCTAGGTACTGTTTCCATCCTGACGTGTCCCTTTTTCGTTCCCTCAGGAATATGAGTACCTGTCCCTAACTAGGAGCCACTGTAACAAGAAATATATTTTACAGTTAGTTTTGCCTAAGTTGATGATGTTGAAACCGCAAAACGACAATGGCGATTACTGAGATTACAGTTGCAATTCAAAACCACGTTGTTGCTGACAAATAAACGTAAGTTCGCATTATATGTTACGAGCTGCAGACAATTGGAGTGGACTACTTAGGTAGGTAAGTATACTGCGAAAACAGTTACGGGGCAACTGTGGGCATTATTCTATACTTAGCTTATTAATATCATCTTATTATATGTGAAAATCATGTACCTACCTACAGCAAAAATATTGTTAACATAACAACAAATTTATGTTACGAGCAGCTGCAGACAGTTGGACTACCTAGGTAGGTAAGTATACTGCAAAAACAGTGAAGGGCTAACTAAGGGCATTTTTCCATAGCTTATTAATATAATCTTATTATATGTGAGAATCATGTACCTACAGCAAAAATATTGTTAACATAAATTTTTACAAAATTGATAATCAATCATATCGGTTAAAATATTTTTTTATTAAATAATAATTTCATCAGGGTCAATTTCAATCTTGTGAGTATAAAGTTCAAAACGTAAACGTCTGATAACTATATGCGCACAACAAAGCAAATAGAAATAGCTTAAAAATACAAACATAGTTAAATTACTTTTGTTGATGAATAAATAAATAAAAATTAAGCTAAAGGCAGTGATACACGCTCGGAATAATGCAAAGATAGAACAAACTTGTTATTATGTACTAGTTGTTGCAGCTTTGCTTCGTGGTTAACGGTCTCACAGGAACATTTTTTCGGGACCAAGACCAAGCCAAGAGCTATTTTTCGGTTTGAGTCTAGAGGTTATGTTATCACTACATAGTATAAAACAAAGTCGCATCTAAATCTTTAATATTACACAACGGACTTTGATGCGGGTTTTTTACAGATAGAGTGATTGAAAAGGAAGATTTACATGTACATTTTATATCCGTGCGAAGCCGGGGCAAGCCGCTAGTTTTGTAATAAACTACGAAGGTTTAATAATATACAAAGCTAAGGACCGCTTAGAAATTGGTTTCAAAAAAAGAAGGAGCAGGCGCAGGTAAAATAAGGAACAAAAAATTTGTTTTAATAGTTCTTCATAAATACTGACAAGGTACTCTAATCTGAGGAACATAGGGTCTATTTTACAAAAACAAATAAATGTTACCTGGTCTCGACAGACTAGCTTCCACATGCTCTATACCGGGTCTACGTAATTGATGATGGTGTTAAAATTACAGTTGTGGGTTAAATCTCGTAGTTCGTACAATATTAGAGTAAACGAAAATAATGACTCGTATGTTTAAAACATTATGTCGTGAGGTCAACAGTATTTAAATCTAAAAACTACTAGCTGCCTGTTCCGGCATCGCTCGGATGGTAATTTTTTGATCATAAATTGAGATGCAAACTATCCTATCTTTCAAGATGAATCAAATGGTGTCTATAGGTGTCTATACGCGACGGTCAACTTTCTTACGTAGTCAAAACGGATGTAAGGGGTTTAGTCGATATTACGTCAAAACAAATGGTTTTAGTCGATGTTAAAGTAATGGAACAAGTGAATGCAATTGCATATCTTGGTAATGCTTTTAGCAGGGATGAAAGGTATATCGCCGAAGGAAAGTGTGTGCAGGGAATAGTGCAAATGGAGTGCTGCATAAAATATTTCTAAGCAAGGTACTAAGTAACAGTGCCAGAGTCGTTTTGAAAACTTCTGCGCTTGTCCCAAAGTTACCGAGACTTGGGTATGTCATAAAAGGCATGAAAGTAGGATAAATGGGGTCGAAATAAAATGAAAAATATGTATTTGCGGAATATGTGTTAAAAAGATGTTCCAAAGTTACGAGTATTTAGGCATTCCAACATAATATTATGTACAAGATTAAAAAATGATTATTTTATTACTTAAATTTAAATATTCAATAGCTTTTTATATTAATAACAAGATTAATTATTAGCACAATCAATTTTAAATTGTAAATAAAAAACCCTATCTATCGTAAAATACCACCATTTCTAAACTTAACCAGTCAGGAGAAAAACGGCAAAACAAACTCCCCAGCAGCCAGGTTTTCTGTAATGAAATTAATCATTATTACTAATATTTTATTATTAGGTAAGTATTCTTGTCTGAAAGAAAATTTTTGACACTATAATATGTGCGACGGTAGGTGTTACGCTCGCTGACCGCATTCGCAACGCTCGCAGATCTTATCCGAGAAAGAGTGCGAATGAAACACAGTGTTAGTGTAAAATTGAGAAAAGCCTTGTTCCGTTGGTTCAGTCACGTGGGAAGTAGGTACGATAGATGAAAGATTGTAAAACGCATACGGAATGCAAGTGTGAATAGATGTAGGTATCCGAGGAGACCTAGGTTGATATTCCACTATCAAATCCATCGGGTTTTATCTGAGGTTGGTGTCATGAGTCTCCGAAACCATCGTGTTTATATGAAACTAGCCACTAAACTTGGACAGCCAAAGGAGACATTTCACTTACCAAAAAAAAATTAAAAAAATCTTTTATAAAAGTTGTCAGAAAGAAGAGATGTGAAAGAAAAACTTGCTAGCTGTATCAAGAGCATTCAATTTAAAAAGTTCTTGGCGCTTAAATTGATCTCGTCTAGACATATACACGGGGTATATATTTCTTTGATTTTTTTTCGGAGGGAATCCCTTACATTAAGATATAAATAGCTCTTTTTTGGAATAAAAATAAAGTACTTATACCGGCAGAATTTCCCCAAAGAAGGATCCCATAAGACATTAGTCAATGAAAATAGCTATTAGGTATATACTATTTGGACCGTTTCAACATCTGTTAATGTTCTTATTTTTTAACTGCAAGCGATGCTGAACTTAGCCTTTTTGCCAGCTTCTCAATATGAGGGCTCCATGGATATTTTAAGAATTAGGAATTTTTATCACACCAAATATGGGTGTTATAGGAAGGGGGAGGATTTTGAAATAGATTGAAAATATATTGATCCCACGGCATCTAATTAAGCGAATAATTAATGACACCTAGTTATCAGAAGTAACTGCATGTTATATTACAGTTATTAGATGATTAGACATTTTGTAATCAAAAATGCTTTTGTCTTAAACCTCCAACGGGACGAGGGTTGTTATAAAATTGAGGTGTCTGTGTGTGTCTGCAGCGTCATAACTTTTTAACGGATGAACCGACTTCGATGCTGATTTTTTGTTTGGAAAGTGACGTCATGGATATGGTTCTTAGGTTGTATCGGGGGTTTTATGAAAATTTTTAATTTTAGAATTATTATAATATTAAATGTGTGTACGACTTTCCTGCCTGAAGTGCTATTTTTTTTTAAATATCCCAGGACAAGTTACAGAAATTGAATCTAACCCCAATGTAAGCAAATTATATGATTGTGTTATGAAAGAAAGGAAAGAAAAAATATTTATTTACGGAATATGCGTGTTGAAGTTGTCACGAAATTATTTAAGCTTTCTAACATATTCTACCACATTGTGGTGTGCAAATATTTTGATATTTATAAAAGTAATTATTTAAATTTGTACACAATGTCTTAACGTTCATACAAAAAATAGTTTTATATTCATTACAATTTAAATTATAAATTACCCCTAAATACCCTGTCTACCCTCAATTACCACCGTTTTCAAACCTAGCCAGTCAGGAGAATAAACGGCGAAACAAACTCCCCGGCAGCCAGATATAACCAAATATCACAACTATAACCTATCATCCGTTTCCAAACATAGCCCGCTTTCTGAAAGTACAATAAATTATTATTATTATTATTACTATAAACATTATATTATTTATGCTTGTCTGCAAGAATTTTTAACACTATAATATGTTTTCTCTAACAAGTCAAATACCTACCTTCTTTTGAAATATTTTTAATGGCAGTGATTTAAGATTATCGGTTATCTGGTTGTATATACGAAATGGACGAGCAACATATATTAGTTTTGCAAATATTGAGCTTTGGATTAGACACATGGAATTTCTCACTATTTCTAAAATGTGATAAACCTTAGACTTCAGCAGTTGTTCAATCTTAGCGGAGCATAATGAGATTTGTTTTCTTAAACCCCGATGCATGGAAAGAAAGGAAGGGTATAATTTTGACGTATCTGTGTTTGTATGAGTATATATCTGGTTGTGGCACTATAATGAATACACTAATGGGCCGATTTCGATGCGGATTTTATTGTTTAAACGGTTACGTGATCGAAATGGTTCTTAGCTACATTATGGACAGGTTTTGGCGGTACCCGAATGTTGAACTAGGTACCCAGTTCAACATTTTTAGTTTTGTGATTATTGTGATAAATTCAGAAATCTCAATTAGGAAGCTCAATTCTAATTAAAGAAATATTGGTCTCTACTGAAGACTATTCACATACATAAATAAAACTTAGCTACCAAATGCAAACTACGATTTAAGGAAACAGAAAAGAGGGTTAACTGAGTTTTATTCACAGCTAAGGAACAGAAAAGAGTCAATTGAGTTTTATTCACAACTAGTCTACCCGGTGAACTTTATAACACATTAACAGCAACTAACGTTAAGAGAAAAAATTGGAATAGATTCCGAAGGGCTCGATCAATTTGAAAAAGATCTTTTAGTACTACTAAAATTCGACATTATCCCCGATGAATTTATTATTATGCCTTTTATTATGTGGAAAGACAGCTATCATGCACAGGGCTCCCGTGATGGTTCTCTTACCGTGAGTTATAGATACCAATCACCATAGATGTTAGAGGTGCGTCGCTATCCTGTGACCAGGCTATAACCCTAAATTGCAAGTCTACTGGCTATCCCACACTCGAAACCTTATTATGACAATGTCGTTATGGCGCCAAGAATAGGTAAGGCCACCCCTACCCGGGCAATGTTCTGCTTAGGTAACCAGTGACCCAATCAATTTTTGCTCGCCTCTCACAGGCTGCCAGACAGACACAAAAATTAACTATCTTCCTCTTTTTCTCTTTAAAAAAATTCTCTATATTCTATCATCAGATCAAAACTTGGTGACAATGAGACCATCCCAAAAGTAAATTCTATTAATTAAAAAAAGGAAAATCGGTTTGGAAATGGCTGCGAAAGCTATTCGTACATGAAAATATAGTAGACTAATGTATAACCTCCTCCATTTGTCCTCCTTAAGTTTAACTTGAAAAACCCAAGTCGAATCGTGATAAAATTAATATGGGACCTCGGAATCTTGACCTACCTCACCTACTTTACCTTGACCTATCTTGGCCAAGTAATCACGTAACAAACTCACAAAAAAAAACAGTCGAATAAGAACCTCCTTTTTTGCAAGGTCGGTTAACGTATAGCGTCGTGTAGTTACGCCGATTTGTAGGTATTTTGTATGGAGGCAGACTAATCTTGCAGTGGGTATACAACAATATATGTGCCTGGCAAATAAGCAAACTAACTGACACCGATAAAGAGGGGGAAGAATAAGAGGTGACTTGCCCGTTTGTACCTTTGGTACGTCCATGAAGCCATATTACTACTGTAACCTCCAGTAGTAAGTGTTAGGTAAAGCATTATGTGTATGTCTTCTTTTCCTTTTTTTCTTTAGGTTTTGGCATTTGCGTTAGCATTTTGCCATTTGTCAAGTAGAAAATTCCATCAATTTGCATCAAATTTACCGATTTAATTAATTATAATTAGTCATAAGTCGTCAATAAGTCTGACACACTTGGGTAAAGCGATGGCCTCATTACTCAAGTTCATATAGTGGGATTTGGCAGCAACGAGAAAATACACGATACGCTAATTTCTCGTGATTATTTCATTTGTGCACTTTCACTGAACAAAACTGTACAAAGCGCCACCAAAATTTACTATTTTCACTCACTATAAACACGAAATTCAATAAATATGAAAAAACTTCGACCATCTTTTTTCTCGATGGCGCCAAAAAAAATGTATGTCCCTACACAAATGAAAATTAAACACACACAATTTGTGGCACAGATTTAGTAATAGCACTAGGGCACAGAAGGCTCATTGATGTACAAAAGTCGACCAAACTTAAATCTTAAGACGTGTAGCAAAGACTCATATTGCGTTAAACCAGCGGTCGGCAACCTTTTGGCATGCAAGGGCCACACGGCAGCAAAATTAACTAAAAGTGGGCCACACTTGTACTATTTACCCCAGAAGCCAAATATACCTACGTATAATTGGCCATGTCTCATAGAAAAAATGAAAATGGACGGACATTCACAGGCCGCAAGTAAGACGTCGGCGGGCCGCGGGTTGCCGACCGCTGCGTTAAACGATTAGACCCGATTTACTTTAAGCTTACTCATTTCAATCAAACTTGAAACTTAAAACCTTTATCACTTCTCATAGAGTGACGACTACTGAAAGTAGCTAAAACCTTACATCATTATGACGCTCGATAAGTTTAATTGTAACCGACTTGCAAAATGGTAGAGATTATACTATGTTCGACTCTTATATTTTCAGCCGACTCCAAAAAGTTCTCAATCCGACTATAAGTTTTTTTAATGGATGATAATCAATTTTTCCGTCATTTTTAAGAAAATTGAGCATAATACTGCAGCGGCGAGTCGCTCTCGCCGTCGCCTTCTTATCCTATATCATAAATGCAAACGTTTGTATGTTTGTTTGTTACTGCTTAACCGATTTTCATGAAATTTAGCACACACATAGAGGGTACCTTGAATTAGCACATATAATAGTTTTCGCCCTGAAAAAATGTTCCTGTGGGGCCGTTAGCTACGCGAGCAAACCCCGCAGGTAACAGCTAGTTAAGAAATAAAGCCTACAGTAAGAGTCCAGTGTATTATAAGGCTGAACCTTGGAGTAACTTAGTCTATGTTTATTAATATTACCGAATGGGTTTAAGCGAGAAAGAGATAACTGACACACATTTAAAACCGTAAGCAAAAGTGTGAAATAAACACTTAAGTTTATATTGTTCCCACTCCCTCTCCCTCTTAGCTTTAAAACTAGGGTTTTGGTAGCTTATGGTATTTACGGTTAAACCTAATTACATTTAAAACTTTGTTGAAACGATAATTTTTATGTTATACATATAAATAATACATTTTTATAAATTTATAATATTTGCACTCCACAATGTGCGCACAATGTGGTAGAATATGTTGGTATAAACAAATATTTAGCAAATAAATAAATTTCATTATATGTACTTATTTTGTTCAATTTTTTTTTAATTGAAAACTTCTTTAGCGGCGTTGCGTACTTTTTTTTTGAATTGGTAAAGACTTCCAAACTCGCGTCAGGACACGTAACCTGATTGAAAATTCGTAAGACGGCGCAGGGCGCTTCCACGAATGTTTGTGTTGTCACGTTTGTGTACGATAGCGCTATAAATGAATATTGTATTCTACCACATAAATGATAGTACTTTCATACTGACAATTAAAGCAATTCGTACAAAATTATTCCCTAACTATTCCAAAATGCATAACATTAATATTTCAGTTTTCACTTCTGCCGGAACACCCGGAGTGCAACCCGTCGTTTTTTATGTCTTGTCTACTTTAGATTACTCCGTGGAGGTGGGGATCCATTACACCAAGGTTTTGAACAGATCAGTTTTTATTTATTTGTGTTAACTCAGCAACCCTCTACTGCCCTCCTTTTCTGAAATCCTAGACAATTATTGCACACCCTCCACCCCCACTGAACCAAACCTCTTGCATACTAAATTCTAACCTTATTCACCCTTCCCTCTCTCCCTCTACTTAACCACAATTTCTACAAATACACTTCTACTAAATTTTCTTTTAAAGGGTCAGGAGTAAACCTAAATGTCAAAATTAGCAGCAAAAAGCTTTAAAAAATTGGGAAATTATTATCCGATGTTCGGTTAAATAAACGTGTAGTTAGTTCTCTTACTAGTCTGTGGTTAAGTACTGCACGAGCATTGGATTGTTTTTTCAAAAGCGTCTTTCTAATCATTCTTTTTAATCTTGCCAGTTAATACATATATTTTGTTTAATAAGCGTTTCAACGCTACTAGTGGTCACCCAGTAGTCGAAATTCGACCATAATAAATTTTAATATCTTGTTGATAATAACGCCATCTTCATTTCTCAAGACCAACTACTTGGCTTCCAAACTTTTTAGTGAGCCATCTGTGATCTTTTATCGTTATCATCAATATATTTGTTTGTATGTGTCAAATGTATGGTAGTGTGGGTAATGTTTTATTTATTGATTAAATGTACTTTATAAGCATTATTATTGAAAAATATTAGCGCTCTGCACTTCTCCTACACATAAACTATAAGTGTGCCAAATTTCATACTCCTCCTTTCGCGCAATTTTCGTAAAAAGGGGTCCAAAGTTTTGGCATCAAGTATTACAATATATAAATTAATATATTGATTTTATTCTGTTCAGAATTAAAATTTATTTTAAAAGGCGTCTTTCTCAATATAATTTTTATATTGCATGTGTTTTAGCTATTTTAGCAAAAAAAAAACAATGCAGTACTTACAATTACGTACCTATCGTATGTTTATTATTACATCACACCGTAACAATACATTACCGTGATATTACTTATGGATACCATTACTTAAGAGTCGCAATAAAACGGCAACACAGGTAATGTAATTTTCAACTAAAATTAAAACACAGACTATAAAATAAATAGGTAAATTCGCTTTTTAAACACAATTTTCATCTAGACCAGACTTTATTTTTTTTAAAAGCGTTTCTTACTTTTTTCCCTAGCAAGTCTTAAACTATTTTCAATAAAACTCAATGCAGTACTTGAATATTATGCGGTTTTAACGACAGCATTGCTTACGTTACTACATAAAAGTTGCAATAAACTAGCAACACATGTAATGTCATTTTTGACTGAAATGAAAATAAAGACTATACATAGGTATTCTTTTTTACCCCCTTGGTTTCCCTTACTAATATTCTTTTTATCCTTGCAGCATTACGTCAGCATTTAAAATTGTCACGGTTCCAATAATCCGTAAATAAGTACCTACCTATACCCTTGTGCTCGTCTCCGGCTACGATTACGGGTCATTTTATCACGGCTTATAATAGCCGCAAGAAGTGCGTCGTGAAATAGCATTTCTAACAAGCAATTTTTAATTCTAAAACTAACAACGTAAGGCATAAAATTTTGGAGTATCTAAATGTCACATAGCGATATTATAGATTTCAATTCTTATAGCTTAGATACAACTTTGAAAGTTTCAGCGTAGGATTTCCTTTGAGTGATACACCTTCCTTAGCAGTCTTGTTAATATTTGCGCAGCCTTAACACTTTTCAGCAGGTTCTTAAAAATAATTAGTTCCTAAAACCGCACTGTGGTTTTTTCGTTGCCTGAGTTACGTTATATTTAAAAATTTATAAATGGAAATGATTTTAAAAAAAGCGAAAATTGTTTTCTTGTTTTAATTTTCTATACATACTCCTCTATACACCATAATACTATACATAAAAACTGTGAAAGATTGAATTATGTGAATTAAAATGATTAAAATAAAAATAGGACGACTAAAAATAGAAAGTAGGTGTGCTATTTTTCATTTTTTTGAGTTTTTGTCCATCAGTTTTTTGTCTGTCTATCTTTGTGTCTGTAGGTTAACATAGGTCATCTTATACTTGATTATAAATCCCAACCATCCTAATACTATTATCGAAGTTTGAAATGTTTGGATTTGTGTTGTTCTATGTCATTATCGTATGACTTATCAATATCTTGAATTTACATAAAATCAAACACACGGCATATACAAACAACAATTAAAATAAGTCCAGTTCACAATTAGCACAATATCACGCAAACGCAAAATCGGAGTCCTAAGGGTATCTAATAATTATACGGGGTAATATCTATCATTCCATAAACAGTCCAGGGTGCTGATTATGTAACTCAGTTTCCAATTCAAAATAGAAAAGTGTTCTTCAAATAGCTGTCAAATGACGTCATTTGTGTTTGCTATCTCTATTGCAATTTGCAACGTTTCTCAAACTTTTTTGGTGGTGGAACCCTTTTGAAAAGCGAAAATTTTGACGGAATTCCAAAATAAAAGAAAAAGCTACGTACATTCTTTATTATTATTATTAAAGTTTAATAAAATATAGGTAATAAAACTGTAAGTGTATAGCTACTACAATCGATATGAAACTTTCACGTTACTGAGTGACTGGCAGACAACATAAAGCCTGTTTTTTAAACTCAGAGACTGAATTGACAGATGTAAATGTCAAGTTTACAAATAATGATACCTGTGTTTATTTCGTAGTGCTGTCCTATAGCACCGATTTCTTCAAAATGTAAATTAATTTCGATTTTCGAAGAATGGAAAACCTACATTTGTTTGATACTACAACCCTAAATTTATGAGCCACTTTAACTGAAATTGAAAAAGAGAACGCTATTTCAAAAATATATTTTTTATTTAAGATTTTCTTAGGTACTGTGAAGTTGGTCCTATTGCCAACAAGTCTAAGTAAAGGCGAAGTAGCTCATTACCAACACGACCACTGGTGGTAGAGTGCAGCATTTTATTGGAATAGGGATATAACGCCTTATCTATTCCTGCCGCCATAGTGACAATGTCATGTTGTGATCCTGAGGGCAGGGCAGCCAGTAGACTTGCATTGTTGGCCTAAAAACCCTCGCCATGCAAAACCGCACTTACAATATATTATATGCTGACTATACGCTGCCGTCATCTCTTACTATTAGGAGAGCAGCGTTCTTGTTCTATCTTTTGTAGCAAAAAATATTACAGTTTGTTTGTTTTTGTTACGCAAAAAATAAGACTTTTACATTTAATAAATACGAAGATTTAATGCTATTTATTAATTTAAAATAATGAATCATATTAATTATGTATTTATGCGTTCTAGATACACATGTTACGATTTTCCAATGTAACTTGTGAAAAATCGGTAGCAAATGTTGTTGACATTTTCCGATAATGGCACGATACTATTTATAAATCGTAAAAAAACTGATAGCATCGCTAACGTCAATTTAGTCTCTGAGATTAAAAAAATAGGCTATAGTTTAGTAACTTTTGACGCTAGTAGTGTAAGGTGTTTCTTATTTTTCATCGATTGGTTGATATTAAGGTTTGATCGAAGAGAGTTGAAGTCTTATATCGGGTTCAGTATCCAGTCTATTGCGGTATTTGGTTTTGGTGATACAAGAAGTGTATTTTTTCTCATTACTATTAGCATTCTTTATGAAGAGACTATACCTACTACAATCATTCTCGCGGAGCCCCCATAAAGGCTTTGCGGAGCCCCAGGGTTCCGCGGAGCACTGTTTGAGAAACACTGCTCTATTGTATTTCAGTTGGTCACTGGAGATAGCAAACATAAAACACGTCACTTGACAGCTATTTGATGTACACTTTTCCATTTTGAGTTGGCAACTAAGATACATAATCAGCACCAAGGTCGGGTAGAAATAAATAAAAAACAGAATAAACGCACAAAACACAACTGAAATTACAAACGCAGAAGTATTCCGTAGGTAGCATTACAACTTTAGCATAGCAACTTTCAATCTATCACTGCCGAAAACGACGACATTAGACTCGATTTGATGTAAAATCGATTAAATATTGAAACGATTAGATGATACTTTATACCGTTTCCATTGAATTTAAAGGTTGTTTTAATTCAATTAGCTCATTGATATCAGTTTATTCAACATAATATAAAAAAGTTCAATCAAACATATTTTAAAAAACACTACCAATCGCAGACCAAATTGTATCGATAATTTACTTCATAACCAATACAATCAATTCATATTGTCAGTGTACGTACTTGACACAACACTGTTAACAATTGGAATTTATTGTACCTATATGCTTATTATATACTAAATAAACTTCGGTTTTTAAGAAAAAGGTAAAAAAAATGAAAAGTTGTAAAATATCATTCAACTTGTTTTGTTTTTGTGAAATCTATAGACGCTAACAGAAACCCAGACGAAATTGTGCCATTGTTCTTTGATTAAAGATTTTTGAATGTCCAAAATCAAACATTATGCATGCTACACTATTTCAAAATGTTGCCATCTTTGGCAATATATTGTCTTCACAATTTAGGAATGATCTATTGATATAGCTAAAATGGCGTTATTTAACTATTAATCGTAATTTGCGTCGGAGTAACTTAAATATTTTTTTTTACATCTGAAAGTCTAATTTAATAGCAGAATAATATTTTGTGCCTATAATTTCACATGGCGCCGCGTAATCAATTTTATGTCATGCGCGAAACCAAAGAGATCAGAGAAAGCGTAGGTGATAACGAAATTATCAGAGGCTTCAATTAATTTCTATTTCGAGAATCATCGATCAGAGCGTTTTAACCTGAGATGGTTTCGCTTTAAGTAGACACGGCGCCATATCGACAAGGCGCGGGCGGCGCGGCGTCCCGGTTGAATACGTTGCCATGACGCTCCATAGCAACGTATTCTCGCTGGAACGATTTCTGTTCAACCCTCTCCCACACACACTTTATATACTTATTACGAAAGAATAGAATTAGAAACTCGTTTACTTCACATACACCATACAAAAAAGCATTTGTAAGGCTTCTATATAATTCTAAAATGTACCACCGGATCGGAACGCGGCCACACACTGAGAAGATCCAGCAAGAAACACAGTGGGTTTGTCTTATTTTTATTTTAAAATATGTATACGACAGTTAATAATACTACATTATAGTTATAGGAGAGGCATAAGGAGTAATTAATATCAAACGCTCTTATATGCTGACGGCCAATATTAATAAATTATTTTAGATAAGAGATCTTGATATTTAGATATTTGCCAGGTGAAAGCTGCTATTTTTCATTATTTAACATAAAAAATGCCTCAGCAACAAAACCCTAGATGGCCTATCTTTATCTGTTGATAGGTTATTGGTATTGGATAAATTTTCAGCAATGGTAGTATAACAACCTTTTTCATATAATTTCAATTTGACACGTTTTTCTAATTTATAAATTGGAAGGTCGTTTATTTAATCGGAAAGTTTATTGTAAAATTGTATATACCTATTGACTCATGAAAGAATGGCTTATATCTACTCTGTGGAATGAGACATATGCACAGCGAGATTAGTTGCACTTTTTGTATTAACACGGTGTATATCACAACATATTTTAAATGAAGTTATATTCCTGTGCACATATATTAAATTTACAAAGATATACTGGGAAGTTACGGCTATAATTTTGATTTCTTTAAATTTTTCTATCAGGGAAACTCTTCAGCCTAAGTTATAAATTGCTTCTATTGTAAAATAAATGTAGTATTTACTTGGACAGAACTCACCCAGGGAAGAATTCCATACGACATGATGCTAATAAATCCCACTTCATGAATGATAGAGAGTTAAGGTTTGAGTACCGCAAAATTTTGGTGTCGTTTCCTCCATTGCGATCAGAAATTTACTGTCACGCTTGCACGTGCAGTGAATTGTTAAGGAAATTAGAAAACCTAAATTATGCGCAAAAACTGAAGTGTTACCATATAATCTTAATTTACGTATGAGTTTTCGTTGAAATAAAAAATATATTTTCTTGGTCTTTTCAATAATGGTCTTTGAATTACAAGGATTTTGGAGGTATCAAAATATTAAAACTAGGTATTTGGTTTTAAGAACATTTTTAAACAAACGGGCTCGAGAGTTATTTGCTTATTAGGCAATATCATTCATCATTCATCATCAGCAGGACTTCCACTGCTATTGTCTATTGTCCACAATTAGGCAATATTTTTTTTTTCAATTTCAAGCATCAAAATCTTAACAATGCAAAAAAAGGATACCTATTTACAATAAAAATGTATATAAGAAAGTAGATTTGACAGTTATCACTTGTACATAAGTCTCTATAATTTATGGTTATCAGTTGTCACCCCCTTATGCTAGCTTGCCCGCTGGGTCATACCTTTCTTTACCACGGCTCTTTTAATGTTATTTTGCCGAATTTTTCCAATAAATACCTAATATTGAAGTCATTGATGTCATTAATTTGGCAAGGACAAGTTTTTATGCTTTTTTACGGCAGCGAAACTAGGCGATAAAAACGTTCAACTGTGGCCGACGCAAAAGCAGACGCAGATGCGTCTCCTAAAGTAGCGACTCACTATGATGGCCGTTTCGACACATTACAATAGTGATGTGAATGTAAATTTACCATAAAAAATATGTAACCAAATGCGTTCCGAATTTAAAAGTTTTGAATTTACAAATAGTACAAGAAATTGTTAATTAAAAAGTTTAAATAAGGCCAATATATAAATGTTTACTTAGGTATGACAAACGTCAAACAGGTTATCATAGCGTGCCGCTATTATAATGGACAATGGTAAGAAATACAAGCAGGCATTGCCTGAAGAAAACAAAGACGTCAATGGTGCTTTGATAGTCATCCCCCGTGTTGGTCCGGGCTCCTTTGCAGAATAGACCATCTGCCTTCCTGCCAGGCAGCTCGTAAAAAGTGAGCATTGGCTTACCGTCACTAACACCGTGACATCTGACTAGGTGGTAGAGTTTCGCAGCGACTCACCCGGATTGGTACCACCGCCTTATCTATTCCTGCCGCCATAACGCCATGACGTGTTCCGGCTTGGAGGGTAAGGTAGCCGGTAAACTTACTTTTGCTCGATACCTAACATCCCGTATTCAGGTTGGCAACGCACCATTACCACCTTTGGTGTCTCTAGGCGTCGTGAATTTCTTACCATCAGGAAATCCGTCTGCTTGTTTGCCTTCCAATATCATAAAAAATAATAATAATAAGTTAAACTTAAAACGGTGGTACTATTCTCGTCAAGTTGCTGCTGGGTTCTACTACCTAGTACTCTACCTCTCATAGACATATTTATTTTAACACAAACTTTCCTTTTGATCCTATTTTCTCTCTGATCTCGCTGTCACGAATGCGATCGGCGAGTGCTCCTCCACAAATTTGCTGTAGTAACACTCTCATTTCGACCGCATTAATCCTATTTTCATGTTTTTAACCGACTCTAAAAAGGAAGTTCGCAAATCGGCTGTGTTTTGTTTTATTTGTATGTTTTTTACATTATTAGTTATCCCAATACGAACCGATTTTGATATTTTTTTTTGGAAAATGTAGGTGATGATTCCGTGGTAGTCCCACATCAATTTATTTTCCATACCCCGAAGTGATAAGGATGTCTCATCCCAATTTTTTTACTACAATCACATTTTAAAAATTGGCAGGCCAACGCTGACCAAGCAGTCAGCTAGTATTGATATAAATATGGTTCATTGGCTCTCACTCCTTCCAGGTTTCACATTTTTGAGCATTATTATCATCAATGGTAGGTACCTACATATTTTCAAATGCAATAGTAATTTTAAAAATAATGTCAAATATTACCTAATTAATATTAATAAAACAATTGCCTAAAATGCTGTCCGTATAACCAGATAATAATTCCTTTTTTGTGTTCGACCACAAAATTCCGTCGTTACAAACTAATTAAAAAAAAATTAAAGGTTACATACAAATTTCTATTACACCCACTAAAAGGATTCCTATGGTAGAGGGTTAATAATTATAGCCCGAGCGCGTAATCCAATTTCATTCATTCTTTTTTTTTTGGACTGGACTATAACTAGACTTTTTTTGGATACGACTTACAGGTTAGAAGTTATAGTCGTAAAGTGATCAGTAAATGCAGTCTACTTTAACGCATAGGTCAGATTACTTAATACACTACATACATATCATAACGCCGAGACATAGCTGCGTAGTCAGAGAGTATCGTGTGTCAAGAGTCACGATTCCTACAAAGCTGCCTGGGTCATCATAAGTTAGCTGCTATAAATTACTAAAAAGTACCTTTTAAATTATAAATTCCTACCGCACCAAGTTAAAAAAAAAGTTGAGAGGTGTCAAGGGACACCCGGATGGAACGAAGCTCTCTCTCCCTCCCTCTCTCTCTCTCAATCTCTAGTAATATCTATCCTATCTCTCTTATAGAGAGAGACAGACAGAGAAACATGAAAAAAAATTTAAAAAAAAACAAACATACGCAATCCGCAAAGCTTACAATAGCTTACTATAGCAAAAAGTGTCGTGACAACTTTTCGTAAGAATTTTTTCCGTCTAGCCTCCTTTCACAACGCGCAATAAGCAACTTCGTTCCAAAAAGCTGTAACCATTACCTAATAAAGGTGGAAGTTTGTATGAGAAATCAATTATTGTTCATCTTTAATTTTCCTGCACAAACTGATATATATGTCAGACAGTACAAAGTAACAACTACTACATTACAAAAACTTTTGATGTTCTTGAATATTACAGTATGTCTTTTATTATAATTACATTATTTTATATATTTCTTTTATTATTACGTATGATTCAAAGTCTCTCTCGTCTTTTGACAGTTTGCTATTAATAAAGTTTTTGGCTATATCTTTTTTTTATGTTATAGGAAGGCAAACAAGCACACGGATTTCCTGATGGTAAGAAATTCACGCCGCCTAGAGACACCAAAGGTGGTAATGGTGCGTTGCCAACCTGAGGCCGAGATATTAGGCCTCGAGCAAAAGTAAGTTTACCGGCTACCTTACCCTCCGAACCGGAACACGTCATGAGCATAGAGTTGAAAATTTTTGTAATTATGTTCTGTATTTATCCGTGATATTAAAATAAGCTGACTCGTCTCGGAATAGCAGCCTCCGAAATGTACATTTATGTGTTACGAACGAACGGTTGGCAAGAGCTTAACGGATTGTAATAAATAGCCGAACAAACTTATTCTGAGTTATAGTTGTTAAAAATGTTGCTAGTTTGGTGTGTTTGCTTATATTTACGAGGAGTGCTTGCGACTTGCATTTCAGACTTTCTACGAAGCCTTTTTCAGGCACCCGCCTTATCATACACAGCAACAAAATAATAAATAAAATAAATAAATATCCCTGGACAAGTTACACAAATTTAATCTAACTCCGAAGTAAGCAAATTATAAGCTTGTGTTATGGGTGTTAGTCAACTATGTATCAACTTTAAAAAAATAAAGGATACTCTATTACTATTATTATATACTTTTCAGGTTTTAATTCAAATGTTACTTATTTTTTCAAATTTAAAACAAAAAGTTTTTATGCGTAGCACTGATTGAGAACCTCTGCCCCAGTTATTAAGTGCGATTAAAAAAAGAAATAAAATGTGCAAAAACCAGAAAGACTGGTTATAATTTATAAATAATATCGGATATAATAGCGGGCCAGTAGTATTTATCAGGGTTTCGCTTTTACCGTTCTGAATACGGAAGCCATGAAATAGCCGACATAAACTTTACCGGTAACATAATCTATGTTAATTAAAAGTAACATAAGCCACGTACTCACGATAAACATATTTTGTTTCTTAACAATTTATCTACTTATTAATTATTAATCAAAAGCCATAATGGAGACTTTGATTAAAATATGTTTTCTTGCCCAATGGCCACACCACACTCCATCTGTTCGTAAATGTATGTGTTGTACTGATCTCACTTCTCTACAAACACTTGAGAGCATACATCTAGAGATTTCAATGTTAACATTTAAATTACGACTAAACATACATACGCTATTAAACACTACCCTTTGCATTGCACAGTGGGTAAAAAGGTCAAAACGTGTTCACGTACCCTCGATGACGTGTCGTGTAAATGTATGCATTAGTAGCTGTGCCTGCGACTTCGTTCGGAAATTTAGCAAAAAAAATTAGTTGGCTTAAGTTACTCCTTAATAGATCAGCTACTAACTAGTGAAAGTCCCGTCAAGAACGATCCAGCTCTAACAGAGATTAGCAGACACAAACAAAGAAAAGGGCATACAAAAATTGTAAAAAAATGTTATTTTATGTATGTACCGTAGGTATGTACTTTCAGATACATATAGTTTATAGATCATGAATAAATCATAAATCTTTATTCACGTGGAGAATTAGAGTTGTACTGTCGACATTTCTAAAAGCGTCGACATTTTATTAACTATCACCGGATCGGACTCGCGGCCACACACTGAGAAAATATTGAAATTGACAATCTTTATATCACCTAAAATCCCATTTACTATCATCTAAATGTCCTGCAATCTTATAAAAAACTTTTCTTTATATAATTCAGATTTAACACATTTTTTAAATTTATGTAAAGTTAGGTCTAATGTACTCGGGAAGTTTACTGTAAAAACCCTACATGAAGCTTATTCTGTTTTAATTAACGACACATATGCACTGCATGATTGTTTTGTTGCTTGTATTTACAGATCACTCCACTCCAAAGCAAATTATAAGCTTGTGTTATGGGTGTTAGTCAACTATATACCAACTTTTAAAAAATAAAGGTTACTGTATTACTATTATTATATATTATATACATTTTTTTAAATTAACTTTTGTTATTTTGAACATATGTATATTAAATTTTCAAAAATAAGTAAGTAAACTTGCAGTGAGATAATAAGAATACGAGGTAGGTACTTTTGTCTTCTAAGATATCTGCTTTGCATTAGTTCAAAAATTCTAAAAGTGCTTTCACGCTAAAACTTTTCGGCAAACTAATACAGAAGCCTTGAAAATGCTGTTTTCACAAACAAATCCAAAACTGCACGTGTTTGTGAATGGCAAAAGTTACGAAGAACTTCCAAAGTCGTTTATCCTAGGTCATTGTCCTCATACGTCATTTGATGAACATAAATACGTAATATCAGGGACGAGACGTGCAAGAGGCAGGGGTGACGGGCGAGGGGTGTTTGCCACCCTCGATCGATCCAGCTGCGTCCCTACTGCCCCATCATGGTACAGATCTCTGTTCTGAGATGGTTTTGTATTTAAAATATATCTACGTATACATTATACATATTATACATACATCTATATGTAAAATCCATCATTACTGAAAATTAAGAAAATTGTAGTTTAAGAAATTGTAAGTTTTTTTTAAGTTAGAAAGATGTAATTATATATCATTATAAGAAAGCTGAGGACAATTATAATTTTTATTATTTTTAAAAAAACAAAGTCGAATAGAGAACCTCCTTTTCAAATTATTTGGTTGCTTTTGTGTTCATGCATGTTTGTATACCAAATTTAAGCTTTCCAGGACTTCAGAAAGTACCTTTTTAATTTCACACATTCGTAGAAAAACCCATTACCTAATTTGTAGCATGAAATAAAAGTAGGCAGTTTCAGAATTTTCTTGTTGTTTCTGTACTAATACTACTAGCCCACATACCAAATTTCAGTTTCCTAGGACTTCTGAAAGTATTACAACCACTATAAATGATAGTATAAACCACTTATAAAAGCCTTGTTAGGTGCATATAGTCATATTCTATATTCATTTAGAATTTCATATATCTGGAATAATTGAAACTCATTTTATGGGGGTTCAACAAAATAGCGAAGAAACGCTTCGAGAAAAGGTAGGTTGCACTTGGACTCTGCTTTGTTCGTTCTGTTGGGGTTCTTACGTGACCCCATATAAAATAACTATGACTTCTCCAAAAGTAACTTGAGGATGTTTCGGGAAACCTCATAAGTCAGAACTCATTGGGTACTTTTCACAACTAAGGAATGGTAGTCATTTTTTTTAACCGAGTTCAAAAAACGAGGAGGTTCTCAATTCGGCCGGTATTTTTTATGTATGTACACAGATTACTTCGAGGTTTCTGAATCAATTGAGGTAATTCTTTTCTTGTTTGATGCGGAATAGCTTAATTGGTCCCATAAAAATTTGATTCAGGTAGGACCATTCGTTTTTATTTTATGAACACTTTGTATCTATTTTCACCTATCCCGATGTTAATTTTTATGAAATTAAATCATATCAGCAATAAACTAAAAAGTATTAAATGAAAATAACTACGGTTATAATACGGAGTCGCTAGAACATTTGAGCAAGATGCTCGGTGATCTTGATAGAGTTTCCCAACAGGTGGGTCTTAGGATGAACTTGACAATACACAAGTCATGTCCAACGTTCATGTTGCACCTATGTCAGTACAAGTTGGGAACTTAATTCTTGAAGATGTTGTACAGTATGTATACCTAGGTCAAGCTGTTTAGTTAGGCAAAGCCAACTTCTTCAGTCGACCGCCGAATCCAACTCGGATGGGCAGCGTTCGGGGAGTTAAAGGGTATCTTCTGGTCCAAATTACCGCAGAGCCTAAAGTCGGAAGACTTCGACCAGTGTGTGTTACCGGTGATGTTATATGGAACTGAGACTTGGCCGTTAGATGGAGGCCTCTTAAATAAGCTCAGAGAGCGTGCTATGGAGAAAGCTATGCTAGTTGTTTCTCTGCGAGATATGATCGGTAATTCGGTGCTCCGCAAGAGAACGAGAGTAACTGACATAGTTCAGAGAGTTAGCAAGCTGAAATGGCAATAGGCAGGCCACAAGGCTCGCAGAACCGACAACCGCTGGGGAAGAAAGGTTCTCAAGTGGCGGTCCCGCACTGGAGGACGTAGTTTTGGACGACCTCCCACCCAATGGACTGATGATCTGGCCAAAGTCGCGGGGAGTCGCTGGTTACAAGCGGCTGGAGACGACTTGTGGCGCTCTTTGGGGGAGGCCTATGTCCAGCAGTGGACGTCCTCCGGCTGATAATGAAGATGACGTTAATAAAAACTGTCTTCAAAACCAATAAAATAATAAAGATTTCATTGTATACTACATATTATTTATATGTGCCATTTACTTATAGGCTTGAAGTCGATGCCTTAAACTAAAAAATAAATTATAAGTAAGTATTAAATTGGCTTGGCACCGAATTCAAATCTTTAATATAACTAATATTAAATCTTTATTATATTTCACTTTTCAGTTTTGAAGTCGGTTTTTATTAACGTAGTTATTTTTATCTTAAGAAACAATGTCAAAATTGGATGAGGGCCTATCATGTAAGTTTGCTACTTGTGACATAGTGTGACAAAAGTACCTTCGATTAAAAGTAGTGCCCTTTTCTTTTTTTTTCTTTCTTTAGGTTTTGGCCTTCACGTTAGTATTTAGCCATTAGTCAAGTAGAAATTTGCATCAAATTTTATATCCATTTCAATTAATTTTAATTAGTCATCAGTCATAAGTCGTCAGGAAGTCATAGGTAAACCGGTGACCTGTTTCCTCAAGCTCATGTAATGAGATTTGGCGGCAACGAGGAAATACACAATACACTGATTATTTCATTTGTGCACTTTGACTGAATAAAATGGTACAAAATGCCTCCAAAATGACGAAATTCAATAATTATGAAAAAATTACGACCATCTTCATTCACGATGGCGACAAAAAACTTTCATGTAGAGCTTAGCTTCTAACTCTGTATGAGCTAGTTCTTTCTTCTTCTTTGTTTAGTGTTTGGCATTCGCGTTAGCATTTTGCCATTAGTCAAGTAGAAATTATGCATCAAGTTAACCGATTTATCAAAATCGGGTTTCAATGATTCAAAATTAGTCACAAGTCGTCAATAAAAGTCATGTCGGGTCTTAAGTAAAGCGATAGCCTCTTTACTGAAGCTCATATAGTGAGATTTGGCGGCAACGGGGAAATACACGATACGCTAATTTGTTCATGATTATTTCATTTGGGCAGTTTCACTGAATAAAATTGTTCAAAATGGCACAAAAATTGACCAATTTCACCCAATATATCCACGAAATTCAATAACTATGAAAAAACTTAGACCATCTTTTCTCTCGATGGCGCCAAAAAATCTATGTGTATGTCCCTATATAAATGAAAATGACACACACACACACACACACACACACACACACACACAATTTGTGGCACAGATTTGGGGCACAGATTGAGACTTCACTAACTTTACATCTTAGACTCAAATTCAAATTTACACGCGATCAAAGTAAAAACCAAAGAGAATATAACCACAATGGTAAAAACGCCTTTAGTCAATTGTCAAGAGTGTCTATCATGTCAATTTTATTGTCAAAGAAATTTTAGTTATTGTTTTTTTTATGATATTGGAAGGCATCAATGCTAACAAGTAGACGGATTTCCTGATAGTAAGAAATTCACGCCGCCTAGAGACACCAAAGGTGATAATGGTGCATTGCCAACCTGATGCCGGGATGTTAGGCAAAAGTAGCAAAAGCTACCTTTACCAGCTACCTTACCCTCCAAACCGGAATACGTCAGCATTGATCTTATGGTGGCAGGAATAGGTAAGGCGGTGGTACCAATCCGGGCAAGTAGCTACGATACCTCACGGTGTCAGTGACGGTAAGCCTATGTTCGCCTTTTACGAGCTAACTGGCACGAAGGCAGATGGTCGGTTCTGCAAAGGAGCCCGGTCCAAGAGTGGGAAAAGCTCGGACCAACTCGGGTAACTAGTTAGGATACGGAGATAAGAATTTTGTCAAATTTAAAAGTGTACTTGCAGTAGCTTATGCACGGGATCAAAAAATAACTGAAGTTGTTTACACTAAACTTGGTTTTACTAAACTTGGATTTCAATATGATCGGTGAAATCAGCCCGTACCTACCTCTTTTGGGTTCATTAAATTTTAAGAATAATATTTTTTTATAAAGCACTATGACCGGTGAAATCAGCCCTATATAGTCATAATTTGTGGCTTAATTTATTGAAAAATGAATATATGTACATAATTTCATAGTTTTATCTTAATATTTTTTGCAACTTTTTAATTTTTTGCTATGTAGGAAACATAGAAATTATAGGATCTATTCAAAGATATACCTTTTTACCCAATCAAATAAGAAGCGTCGTTTTTATTACATGTAGGTGTTGCTTTTTAATATTCCACTTGGAAACAAAGATCTTTTCTTCCTTTTATCCGTTATAAGTTATTTCATCTCTCTTACTCCCGCGGGGAACTTCAAGATCTGCCTTACTCCCGTTTCAGAGTACACGTCTTACGAACGTACCTATGTCGATCCTTGGACAGCTGGTCTACATTTATTATCAGTAAAAGATCGGCAAAGCTAGGGACGAAAAAATATACCTATATACGTTGATCTCGATTAATGGATTTCTTTAGCACTTCTTTTTTTTAATATTAATGTTTTTTACTACGACTGTTTCAAATGGAGGCAAGACAATCTGACCGTGTCCGGACGTAGCATGTTTTAATGTATTATGACCATTTTTTTATTATGTTAAAAGATAGCAAACAAGACTCATTCTAATCGGATAAATAGAAAAGCTTTATCCGAGAAGACCCTATTAAGGTAAATACAAACATAAATATCTTCACGCTTAAGTACACTTCCTTACGTGGTGGGCAGATAGTGTCGAGTGTCAAATCTCACGATCCTTACATTTCTAGTTTCCTCCACATCAACGTATTCGTAATAAAGCAGGGGATATGTTTGTATTAAATTTTTTTTCTATTAGCCAATGCCGTGAAAGTAATGTCATCGACATACTTTTTTATACCTGGTAACCCAAGTGAATAACAGGCAACCCAATTTCTGCACATCCAAATGCAGGTTTTTTCCGTTATAAATATACTTTAAGCTACGATTAAATTTATCTTTTTTATCTTAATACTAGCTGTTACCTGCGGCTTCACCCGTGTTTTCGCAGGAACCCGTTGTGCGATCGGGATTAGGTCACAATCTATCTGTGTTCTAAATTTCAGACAAATCCGCTCAGCCATTCCAGCGTGAAAGAGTAACAAACATACACACATCCTTACAAACTTTTGCATTTATAATATTAGTAGGATGTTGGTCCAAGTCCGCTGAGTAGAATAGACCATTTGCTTCTCTGCCAGGCTGCTCGTAAGAGTCGAGCACATGGTAAAATATAGATCAAAAAGACCACTGCCAGTAGAGTGCTGAACAGCAACTTGCATTGTTAGGGATCCACTGCCTTACCTATTCCTGTCACCATAATGTCCCTGGACAACAAATTGAATCTAACCCTAAAGTAAGCAAATTATATGCTTGTGTTATGGGTGTTAGCCAACGATACTATTGCATAGAAATACTTAAATAGATACCAGAATACATTCAATAAACACCCAGCCCCGGAAATGCAGACATCTAAATGTTCATCACACAAATGCCTGCCCCCGTCGGGAATCGAAACCAAGCCTCGCGGTTTGTCGATGCAGTTAGGCGAGTAAGCTAGCCACTTGACCAACGACCATAATGACTCTGTCATGTTTCGGTCTGGAGGGTATAGGCATCCATCCCGGCCTCAGGAAAGCGACGCACCTGTCACATCTGTGGTGTCCAGAGGCCATGGTTGTCTCTTAAAAAAAAGCATTGCAATCATACTAATATTATAAATGCGAAAGTTTGTAAGAATGTGTGTATGTTTGTACTCTTTCACGCTCGAGTGGCTGAACGGATTTGTCTGAAATTCGTAACACAGATAGATTGTGACCTGAATTAACATATAAGCTACTTTTAATCCCGATCGCACAACGGGTTTCTGCGAAAACGCGAGCGAAGCCGCAGGTAACAGCTAGTATTTAATAAAAAAAACATTTCTAACCCATCACGCAAAACGAGAGGTGTTATAAGTTTGAGATAATATATGGAACTCTATCCAGGCTCTCAAGGCCATCAGCTCATTTGCAGCTCTTTTGTAAGCATCGGAAAGGATATTAAATGGACTATGGGTATTTGTTTCTCTTTCGAATATATATGAGACCTAACAGTTAAAACACTAAAGACTGCTGATACGACTGAGCTGGTCTGATAACGGAGCTCGAAGATAGGAGACTTAACCCTGGAATACCTTCTGGTAAACCCATCGAGTTTAGACTCAGTATATTCATCTATTCATATTTTTTGACGACAAGGACCTGATGAAAGAACTGGGAGGTGGATGGAGGATCATAGTGTAAAAGTTACGGTATTATGTTTCGTAATCTTTGCAGTTTATCTGAAGCACATCAATAAGAGAGGTGTTGTAAGTTAAATGTGGGTAAGTGTGTGTCTATCTGTGGCATCGTAACTTTTAAAGGGATGGACCGTTTGGCGTCAATAAATCGGGGTGCAAAGAAGATTATGAACATGTTGTCTCATAAACTAAACTTGTAAAACTAGCGGTCCCGGCGAACTTCGTTCCACCCATTCAATTGTATGGGAAAAATTAAAAGGTTGTTTTTCTTATTACCCTCACAGTTTTTCTTTTTTCTTCCCTGGACTTGAAATAATTCAAAACCAAAATTAGCCAAATCGGTTCAGCCATTCTCGAGTTTTAGCGAGACTAACAAACAGCAATTGTTTTTTATATATAACTAGCAGCCCACCCCGGCTACGCAAGGGTATAAAATATACTTATAAACCTTCCTCTTTAAACACTTTATCTTTAAAAAAATCCGTTGCGTAGCTTAAAAAAAAATAAGCATACAAAGAGACATAGGGACAGAGAACGCGACTTTGTTTTATACGATGGTTTACCCTATTATAATCAGATCGGGGAAGGTCGACTCACGTTCGGATCTCAGACCATTCTACAAATAACTTTAATTTCAAACCATGCATATTGCAAATGAGGTTGAACAACGTAGGTGTAACGAGACCTTAACATAAAATAATGAATACGTAACAAATTAATAAACCGTAAACAACGATGTCAATACATTGCTCAGCGATTTGTTATCTGTGGGTGGCTTTTAATCAGGTCTGTTGTTTAACCGATTTCCAAAAACGAGCAGGTTCTCAATTTAACTGTTTTTGTATGCCTGTTTATTACGCAATTACTCGGCCAATAACACACCGATATGATGGTTCTTTTTTAGAAAGTTAGGTAAATCTGAGGTGGTCCCATTTTAATTTTATTATGTTCGGACTTGAGCTCTTTGAGCTATACTAAAAAATAAAAAAAATACCTGATGAGTCATAATTTTAACCCACTTTAAAAGGATATGGAAGGAATAAGGGATTGTATGTTTGACCTTAAATTTGTATGTGTATCTTAATCGATTACTCAATTCTGAACCGATCTTAAAAATTCTTTTTTTTAATTTATTTAATTCGTTATTGATTTGGTCGTCAAGATATACAAAAAATAACAAAAACAAAGAATTAATAAAAATATGTATTAACAAAAACGTCACTTTTCTTGGATTAATTAATCGTATTGGGTATAAGAAGTATCTACTAAAATATCCGACTGTTCCCGAAAAGCTAGATTTTTTTTAAAGTAAAGTAAAGCCAGGTGTAGTTGAAAAAATCGCGAGGTAGCAACACATTAGTCATTCAAAAAAAGATTTTATGTCATTTTAAAAATTTTAAATTATTACTTCATAATTTTTTTTAAAAAGATAATGATTCCGAGATGGTCCCATATAAATGCCAATATCATTCTAGTAGCTTTGAAATGAAAAAAAAATAAAATAAAATTTATTTATTTGCTGAATATGTAACGCATATATGAAGAATATGTAACAAAAAGATATTTGTTTATACCAACATATTCTACCACATTATAGTGTGCGTATATTTTTAAAATTATGTAAACTAGTGGTCGCCCATAATAAATTCTAATATCTTGTTGATAAGAACGCCATCTTCATTTCTCAAGACCAACTACTTTCTTATTATTGATGAAAAATATTAGCGTTCTGCATTTCTCCTACACATAAACTATAAGTGTGCCAAATTTTATGCTCCAGCGTCCGCGCAATTTTCGTAAAAGGGGTCCAAAGTATTGACATCACGTACTTATATATAGATTAAGTTATTTTAAATTATTTATATTTAACCATGCTTAATAAAACCAGGCAGATAATATTTTATATAAATTAAAAAAGTAATTTACCCAGAACACTACCTTGTGATACACCGCACTTATTAAAAGATAATTTGAAGTATAGACATTTTTGCTGTTCCCACAAGTTCTTGATATAACACACTGTTTTCTGTCTTCTAAATAGCTATTTAACCACTGCACTCTAACGATTTACCTCTAATGACATATTATTTTTCTAATTGTGTTAACAAAATTTTATGTGAAACAAAATTGAATGCTTTACTCATATCTAAAAATACAGAAAGTGGATACCTCTTACTGTTCAGACAGTCAGTTACTTTTTTACCAGCTCAAAACATGCATAAATTGTAGATTTATCTACATCCATATTGATTGTCTTTTAATGTGCAAGTTATTTGATTTATACTTATATGGGTATGCCTTTATAAGTATAACTCAAAAAACTTTGCTCCTGATTGGATAAGTACCCGGTTAGTGTGGTTCGCAAAATTACTTTGTAGGACTAAGTGCCTTCTTACCTTACCTTAGGTCCTTAACATCACCGGACTTCGTGCGGTTTTTATAGCTTCATCGGACTTGGTGGGCGAGCAAAACCCAAAATATAAATATTTCGATGAATTGGACTGATCCCTACAACGTCAGTAACAAGAGTTTTTCTCCTTGAAGATCAAACCTCGACTTGGTGCTGTGTTCGTTACTGGGTTGCTTTATTGGAGGAGTACTGACTCGCTGCTCGATGTTACTGATGAAAAAAAGCGGTTGTTTGTAAAGTCGTTTATTGACGATAGTTGAACGTGACAACGTCATAAGAACAGAGGTCGATTGTGCGTCTATGTTGCTCGTTCCGCGCTCTCGCTTGCACTTCAAGCCTTAAATGGCACGCCTCAGAGCGAAGTAACGCCGCATGAGTCATGTTTTTTGGTGCAAGCAGCCGGCTCCATCGAATTATAAGACGTTGTCATGTCAAATATGTTTTTCGTCGCCGAGACCGGCGCGCGGTGGCGGTGTAGAATGGTGTCATGTGATTTTGTTGGTATTGGGAGCTCACCCTCGGTATACTATCAGTGGAATCTCATAAAACGGTACATAGTGCTAGCACCAGCTTCGGGTGGGCAACTGTTATATCAAATTGACGTTCTGTAACTCTCGATTCATGCAATGTTGGAAATTTGTATCGGATATGTCATTTTAGGTACTCTTTGATACAATACTGGCGAACTATTAACATTTAGTTAATAATAAACAATAAAATGTTTAATCGGAATTGTTGAATTGTTTTGGAACTAGCTAGTGCTGCGTTCAAGAGTACCTAAAATGAAATATCCGATTCCAATTTCCAATTTGCAAGAAATCGATATTTAAGAGTAAGCCTACTGAAATGAAATTGAAATGCTGCGCTATTGTGGATAAATCGAGATCGCGGCAACCGCACCATACAGAAGTGTCGCACAGTATCGAATCTAATTCTTGAAACGATTTAAAAAAAATAACTATTTTTTTTATTTAAAAGATACTTCCGAGATGGACCTAGTATTTCTATGTATTAGAATTGTGGACTAACACCCATAACACAAGCATATACTTACTTTGAGGTTAGATTGAAAAATTCGAAGTCGGTTATTTGTCTAAATTATTGTAGGAATCGTTACTTCTAATCTATGTGTTTAAAGTCGACTCGATGAAGATACATAATCCAAATGCTAGTGGAACAATCTATGAGTGGAACACGTCGTTACTTTTGAAAATAAATAGTTCTTTCGGATTGCGGCCCGTTAATTTTATAACCAGCATTGGTCCGTATGGACAATTTTTAAAACAAACGCCAACATGAACGAGGAGAGGAAGTGCTAGAATTACAATAACGTATAATTAGAAACAAGCGCTTCATAGTAAGCATTAGCAGTATTAGTTCAAAATGTTTGTTAAATTGTAAACAGTGGCCATTGTTCCACAATATCTTCTAAGAAATGATAAAGCTATGTAAACATAGTATCCAGTAGTAGAAATAATAGGAATCCAACCTGTGAATACGAGATGCAATATTATATTCTACGGAGTAGCTTACTTACTGTAAAGAGTATTTAGGCGAAAGTCTGTCTGTTACGCTTTCAGACCTAAACGGCTGGACCGATATTAATAAAATTTGATATGAATATAGACAAACACCCGAGTTCAAACTTCAAATACAGGCTTTTAAAAAACAACATCCATGAAAGGATGAAAGTTTGTATGAAAATTATAACCATAAAGAGATTAATAAATAAATATGAATGGGAAAATTACTCAAAATGATCTGACCCCAATATGAGCAAAATCAGGTATTTATCAGGTACCCACCCAAATTTTTCTGCTACCTACATTGTTTATACATCAACGATACTAGCAGGTATTTTGAAATACTTAAACAGATACTAGAATAATTTCATACAAGCACCCAGACTCAAGAGTCATTTAAGACAATTTAATTCAAGAGACGTTAATTATACAAATTCTAACCTCTATCGCGAATCGAACCCGAGCCTGGCGGTGTCGCGTACCTTACCTCTGGACCAACGAGCTCAAATCTTATAAAAGGAAAAAAGTTTAAGTATCATGTCCGATGTTGTCAAAAACTTAATACTCTATCATAAATTAATAATAACCTCTTATGCCTATAATCAGTAGAACCATCAACCAAGTCATATGACAAACATAGTGTAGGACGCATACACGTTAGATGTGCGACGTTGCCACACTTCATCCCCTAGATCAGGCTACCACATATTAAACAGCGACGTTGCCAAATCGTAGGACATTCGGCCAAATAACATTCGTGCGTCGATAGAATTGAGGCGATCCTTCTTTCGGGAGATCATTTTGTACCTGCTTACTTTTATCTATGGTTAGTAATTAATTTAAATTAAAAATTGGGATTGCTTAAAAATTTTACCCCTATTTTAAATTTCATATTTCGTTAAAACATATTTTTTCAAAAAACTTAACCGAATATTTTCATTTTCAGCGCTGTAGATATTTTTTTAAAAAAAGCTTATGACGTCAATGTAGGCTTTTGATAAGTTGTTTCTTTGACTTAATCCTAAAAAAGTATTTGTAATTTTTGACAAATAATTTTGAATTTAGGAGATTTTCCTCCAATTCACGGAAAAATAAGTGGGTTGGATTTTATGAGTTTGAAATAATTTTAAAATATTGAAATGAAAATGTAAAAGCGTCCCTAGGACAAACCAAACTAGCCTGTCGGCCATCAAATTCATTTGTTGACCTAGCTACTCTGGGTGTTTAAAACATTTAACACTAACAGCATGGTGATAGTCCAGTTTTTTTTTATGATATTAGAAGGCAAACAAGCAGACGGATTTCCTGATGGTAATAAATTCACGCTACCTAGAGACACCAAAGGTGGTAATGGTGCGTTGCCAACCTGAAGACGGGATGTTAGGTATCGAGCAAAAGTAAGTTTACCGGCTATCTTACCCTCCGAACCGGAACACGTCATGACGTTATGGCGGCAGGAATAGTTAAGGCAGTGGTACCAATCCGGGCGAGTCGCTGCTAAACTCTACCACCTAGTCAGATGTCACGGTGTTAGTGACGGTGAGCCTATGCTCGCCTTTTACGAGCTGCTTGACAAGGAAGGCAGATGGTCTTTTCTACAAAAGAGCCCGGACCAACATGGGGACCAGTTCACTTAAAATCAAAATCACAGTTGCTTAACATTTAATTCAGCCCTGGCAATAAAACCTTTATTTTACGTATACAGTTGGATACAGTTTTAAAAGATCGGAAAAGACAAAGTTCTGCATGTTATAATTTTATTATCTTAAATTTCAAACGATTACAAACGATTACAGCTTATTATTTAATAATTATAATTCATCATTCGTACCAAATATTTTAAACGTATTTAAGAACAAGAATAGTTTATTAGAGGGGGCAAACATACAAAATATTTTACAACAAATTAGGGTAATTTTGGGGTTTAATGGGTAAATATTTCTGAAAGTAGGTAACATTAGATAGTAAGTTTAATACGTCAGTGTCACTATGTTGACAATCATATTTTTTTTAGTTTTTTGTACTAGTCCAAGGAGAATATAATTACTACGTTTTATACTAGTCAATAAAGCAGACCGACTCCGTCCATTGATGTACTTGTACGTATAAGTCTTTATAATTTGTGCATTGATGATCTCATAGAGCAAATTAGCCTTTTCCTTTTTAAAAAAAATAATAAACCGTAATAGCTAATATCTATTTTAAATTAATGAAATGAAATGAGATTTTATAATTAAAATAAAATTAACAACGCCAAAATTTATTTATGAAAAGCTCTTATTCCTCGTAGCTTTATCAGTTTTTTATTCTTAATTCAACATTTTCAAATTTTTGATTCCACATTTTTAAGGCTCTTTCAGGCAAAGAACACATAAAATACGATTTTTCTAACAAATTAGAAAAATGGGATGAAACTTTGAGTATTAAATCAAGAATTCGTTCTTATCATCATGCATATCACGCATATCGCATAGTCCGGTGAAGTTGTAAAAAGCGCGAGGTTAGCAACGTACATATTAGCTATATATAAAGAAAATGTCGCCTTGCAAACTTGCCTTGTAAATTTCATTGTCAGTCGTGAGTCGTGACGGTGACAGTAATATGTACCTATCGTAGAAGTAAAGTCCAATCGGTACAGACCGATTTTTTTTAAATACCCACTTATCTGTTTGCACTCCCCGCTTATTATTTCGCTGGTGATCGATAGGTACCTACTTATTTGTAAGGAAATAGATATTTAATAAGTAAACCGCAAAAACCAAATCCATCTATTACAATAAGTACCACGTCGCTATTTGGTAATTATTTTGTATTTGATATTTTCGACGACGCTTGGTAAAACTTCCAAATGTTAATATTTTCAAATGAAGAAACATTTGGTCTGTTTTACGTATTACTTACAATTTATTATTTTATCAATAGCCTAGCGGTTCCGCTTTTAACAGTATCATCAGGGCTAAAACTTAAATTAACGAATTTAAGTTTATGAGATTTTATCGAGAGATAGCTAATGACTCCTAAATGGTGGGACCATTGGGGTGGATATCAACATGTATGATGTTGATAGCAGTTTAACTAAATATACTTAATATAATATATAAAATTCTCGTGTCACGGTGTGTGTGATTGAACTCCTCCGAAACGGCTTGACCGATTCTCATGAAATTTCGTGAGCATATCGAGTAGGTCTGAGAAAAAAACATCTATTTTTCATGCCCCTAAGTGATGAGGGTGACTCATGCGAATTTTTTTTAATAAAATCACATTAAAAATATATCAGAACAACGTTTGCCAAGTGAGCTAGTAATATATAAATTCAAAATTTATGCATTATTATCTACGAGTACAACTCAAAAACCACAAGTCGGTTCATGATAAAATTAACATGGAACGACTTCGGAATCATAACCTATCTTTCTAAAAAAGAAGCATCAAAATCGATTGGCTATTGGCTGGGTAATCGCGTAACAAACGTACAATAAAAATACAGTCGAATAGAGAACCTCCTCCTTTTTAGATAATGTCAAAAATGAAGATCTTGTACAATACGCAAATATAGTTTAGCACTTTTTCCATGCTTGGAGTAAACACCGGATAGGTTTGTTTTATGATATTGGAAGGGAAACAAGCAGACGGATTTCCTGGTAGTAAGAAATTCCCGCCGCCCAAAGACACCAAATGTGGTAATAATACGTTTCCAACTTGAGGCCTGGATGTTAGGCCTCGAGCAAAACCTAGTTTAGCGGCTACCTTACCCTCCGAACCGGAACACCTCAACGGCAATCACTGACTTTACGGCGGCAGGAATAGTTAAGGCGGTAATACTAATCCAGGCGAGCCGCTGCGAAACTCTACCAACTAGTTGGATGTCACGGTGTTAGCGACGGTAAGGTAAAGTAGGATTTAGGTCTTTTATGGGCTTTAGGGCTTTTAGGGCTTTAGGGCCTTGTGTAAGGCTTTCATGTGTGAGGTGATTATTTCTTATCTTTGATAAAAAAAATGTTAGAAGTGAAAGATTTGCAAATCGTGACCTACGAGTAAATAAGCACATGTGAGAACTAAAATCGTATTTTTAGTAAAATATAAAAACATTTTTTTCATCTTCCATAATTGACATACACATAGGCAAAACTAAAGATTAATAAACTTGAACAAAAAAAATAAACTTTCAGCAAACCTTTTTAGTCTATACATTGGATATTCGACTGTTTTAATATATGAAAAAGCAAGATATACTTTACCAAGCGACATAAAAATGTTAAACGGTAACATTGTATTTTTAGAATTCCGTAGTTCCTTTCTAAACATGGAATATTTATAGATTCGAATATCATTTTGTCCGTCTATAAGTCCTAGCCACTTTGGCAGTAACTACATTAAGATATTTCAGGAAAAGAAATCGAAATGGTTAACTGGGACTGGAAAATAAAGGCCTATTACAGTAAACAGTACCTACAGTAACAATAAAACAGTAAATCTGTTATTTTACTGTTTTCGAAATGTATTTTTTTAAAGTATTGTTTAAAGCTCATTTTTGATTTGACATTTTGTTCGCCACTAGAAACATTGATTTATTATCTTCACAGGCGTTTAAATTTCTTCAATTGAAAACGCGGACGAAGGGTAATATAGGTATACATCACTGTGTCTCCAACTTTTAAAATAACATGACAAGAACCATTTATTTTAACATTACAAATATCAAACGATAACAAACCACATATCGCCTTAGTAGTCTAGCGGACCGGGATCGGATTTTACTTCTTGGGGTCGATGCTCGGGTCGGGCAAAAAAAAATTAACCTATTTTATTTTAATATTTTAATTTTTTTTATAAAAATAACGTTGCCCTAGAATGGGTATGTGCCTGATTTGCTATAGGGTTGTCACCTATCAGTTGTCATATTATGAGACTTAGTGTCTCCGGCTAGTGGTGGGTGCCCTGGATGTGCCTCTGCCTACCTCTTCGGTAATATAGGCGTAAAGATAATTATTACTTACTTATTTATAAATGTTTCCATCAAACAGATAATTGATGGACAGCCTCAAATAATTGAAACCAACTCAACAACATCTGATTAAAACACAAACCGTAATTTATATCAGAACAATTACTCAAATATAATAAAATCATTCAATTCTTAAATATACTTCTAAGTCACTAATCCTTTATAATGTAAAAATGAATCGCTAAATAAGGTAAGAGCATAACTTCCGAACTACAGGACCGATTTGGCAAATTCTTTTTTTAGTGTATTTATTATTATCAAGAGGAGGTTCTTATGAAGAGGAAAACCGGGAAAGTTGCAAGAGAAACGGGAAAAATAATACTTCATTATTTCTCATAGTGAACGGGTGAAACGAAGTTCGCTGTGACAGCTGATTTTTTACGGAAACAACTTTAGGACAATTAATAATTTTATTTAATAAAACACTGTTCAAGATTGTTAGAGAATGGCGTGTCTTATATAACTTGATTCAAAGGTTCCGGCTAAGAGAGTCGAGTAGCCAAAAAAAAAAGATTTAACATTCCGGCATCATTTTACCACGCACCATACGCATAGGGTCTAGGGTCAATAACGTGTTCTAAACATCTGGAAATCTAGCTACGTCTTTTTTAGTAAAATAATCTTCATACCCGTATCCTCGAAAAAGCATAGGCATGATTAGCTGAAGGTGCTTTTACTCTCACTTTTCTTTCACTCTCTCAAATTTGGTTTTTTCCAATTTTCTAATAAAAAAAAATGTTGCTCGGGATAGGATATGTGTCCGGTTGGCGATAGGCTTGCCACCTATCACATTGTGGTACTTAGTATCTTCGGCTAGTCGTGGGTGCCCTGGTTGTGCCTCTGCCTACCTCTTAGGGGACATGGGCGTGAAGATACTTTTCGGAGACTCTTGACAACCCTCAAGGACAAAACCCGAACGATTTGTTAGCGGAATGTCAACCGAAGTTAACCTAACCAATGTACCTTTCCTGGGGTACCTACATCCATCCACATTTTTATTTTTTATCTGCTTTGTCAGTACCTATTTCATCTGCCATATCATTATTTTTTCGTGTAGGGCAACTAAAAAAATAGAAAATTTATATTTTCCATTTTCTAATAAAAATAACGTTCCCCGGGATTGGATATGTGCCCGGTTGGCGATAGGTTTGAAACCTATCACATTGTGGGACTTAATCTCTTTGGTTAGTCGTGGGTACCCTGGTTGTACCTCTGCTTACTTTTATACACCTTTTTTTCTTTTTTTCTTTTTAACTTCAACTCTTTCAATTCCACCCTCTCTCAGGTCTCAATGTTACTAAAAAAGTTAAAAAATATATGTTTTAGTTGGCTGACCCATGTATCGAACCCTAGACCTCACGCAGTCACCGCCACCACGCAAAAGCGACGCGAAGCGATCACGTTGCTTCTGAAATAGTATTGATATTGATGTTCGAATGGTAATAACTAATAACTGTCACCCACCTCGCTCCAAAGACATAACGTGGTGGCACTCAGCTCGAACGACAATATACCACGAGGTATACGTATCAAGTACCTTGTCCTATCCCTAAAGCACTAAACGCCTTATTAATAAACATGGTCTATTCTAGGAGTAAAGTTAAGTCGATAACATAGTCTGTATCACATTGCAATAAAGAATATTGTACTGGCTGAACCTTGGAGTAGTTTACTCCGTGTTTATTAATAGGAAAATAAGTGAGTCATGTCTTCAACTATCGGCCAATGTTAATAATGTATCTCTAAAGATGGATTTCAAGCAATCTAGATAGCTACGCATCCGCCGGCCTATCCTATACCAATTGCCATATTTATCCTGTCCACAGATATGTAATTGGCAAGCGATAACATAAAAATGGATCAAAATATCAATCTTGGACAGCAAGGTTTGGATTAGGATTGATTATTATTAATATTGGCTGTAAATCTATTATAGGATACTAGCTGTTTGGTCGTGACTTCATCAGCGTAGAATTATCCTTTGGGATTTGATTTTTTGATAAAAAAAACTAGACTATGTATGAACGCGCATCTTTAGCTATTTGCGTATCAAATTCCATCAAAATTGGTTCAGAGGTTTAGTCATGAAAGAGCGATAGAGAGATAAACAGAGACATTTGCATTTATTTAATGTAGTTAACAAAGAGTATATAAATACTACGTAAGTAGTTAATTGTGGTCCTGAGGGTAGACTTGCCAGTATAAGTATACCGGCTACCTGTTATTGGCCTAACATCCCAGCCACGACAGCTACGCCAGTGTTGCCAACTTAGCTACTTTATAGCCACATCTAGCTATTTTTCAGTGAGGGCAGCTACAATTTAATAAAACTTGTAGCTAAATTTATTACGTACGTACCTACTGAGCACTTATAATCAGCTACTTCCAGCAACGTTTTTTACGTTAACACGGAAAATCTAGCGGTTTTTGCAAATTATCTAGCTACTGACTGGAATTAACAGTTGGCAACAATGAGCTACGCATCTATAACATCTGTGGTGTCTATAGGTTGTCTCTTACCACAAGGAGACCGTGTGCTTGTCCGCTAACCTCTTACATGAGAAAGGTATACGTTTTAAGTAGTCCTACCTATAAAGCACTGAGAGACTATTAATCATGATTCATGACTTCTGCTATATATGATTAGATCATGTAAAAGACAGTCTTTGACCTTATTTGACCGCTTTGTTGGTCAAGTGGCTAGCGTATTCGCCTAACTTACTGATCAACCAGGAAGCTTGGGTTCGATTTGCGACAGGGCTAGACATTTGTGTGATGAACATTTAGATTTTTTTAAATATTTTTATGGGATATTTATTTTATTTATAAATTAATATACATCACATACATTTTTTTTTAATTTTCACTCTCTAGTTTTAGAAGTTATAGAGAGAGGGGAAGAAACATTTTACCACTTAGGAAGTGTATCTTTCAAACTACTGAATTTAAAAAATGTACTTTCAGTTACAAGTATCTATTTAAGTATTGCTATGTATTAGAATCGTTGACTAATACACATAACACAAGCATATCATTTGCTTACTTAGGGGTTACATCAATTTATAAACAAAGAGTTGAAGCGATAACAATCTTTTTAATACCCAAAAATGTAGATATTTGGTGAGACCATTGGATAAATTGCTTGGCCATGTTATACAGGGGCATACGAGTTGGAAATGAAAAAAATCAACCAGCGCCACATAGAAAACAATGTTTGCATGGGTGGCCGTGGAGCTGATAATCGTTTCGGCAAATTGAAACGTTGGTTTCATGTGTTTTATTAGTGACATAACTTTGTGCTTGGAAAGTGTGAAACATGAGAGAGAGAGAGAGAGAGAGAGGGTGTTCGAGCACACGGCAGTGTGCAAATGTTTTGATAACATGATTATTTATTAATATAAACAACTAGCTGTTACCCGCGGCTTCGCTCGCGAAAAATTTAGATGTAAGCTATCCTATCTTTCAAGTTAGACCAAACTGCACACGGTGTGTAAATTTGATTAAAATCGGTTAAGTGGTTTAGGAGTCCATTGAGGACAAACATTGTGACATGAGATTTATATATATTAAGATTATAGAATGTAAATTAATTTATCCCTATCTACTACGGTAGACGTTTAAACTACCAACGTTTCTAAACCTAGCCAGACTATTGAAGAAACGGCAAAACTAACTCCCGGGAAAACCAGAACTGTAACCAATCGGCCTTCTCCTACCACCGTTTCCAAACCTAGCCTGGCAGAAGAAAAAACAAACTCTTCGACAACCTACGTTTCTGTAATTAAATGAATCATATTAGAAACACGTTATATTATTTACTCTTATCTGCAAGAAAATCTTTGACACTAGGTATAATGTGTTTTCTCTCAATGTAAGTTGAATACTTTCTTTCAAAATCTTTTTTATGGAAGTGATTTAAGATTTTTAGGAATTTGGTTGTATATATTAATGGACATTATTTTTGTAAATGTTGAGTTTCTGGTTAGGCACATGTAGTTTCTCACTATTTCTAAAATGTGACAAACCTAGGACTAGCACTACTAGGCGTCTCTGACTTGTGGCCAAAGTTTTAGGCTAATTGTATAGGAATCAAAACTTCATAGAGTCAGACGGTATAAATAGAGCAAGGCAGTGTATCCATACCCAACCAAGTTACTGAGCAGTACGCTAGGTACCACCATTGGTGTTGTTGGAGATGACTCGAACTTTGTTCACCTCTTACGAGCTGTCTAGTAGAATACAGATGGTCTATTCTACTCAACTGAATAAAGGAACTGTTGATTTAAAAATAGAAAGACCGAACTAACGGGCATTAGTTCGGTCATAGAAAAATTGAAAAATGGAAGCCTGACAAAACAAAGTTTTTGAATGTTGATGGCAGTAGGTACCCGGTGAAGACCTACCAGCAGTTGTCTCATTCCATCAGGAAAAGCCGCCTACTTATGCCCGGTTCCTATAATTAAGAAACGAGTCGTTTTGTTTACGGATGGTAGAATTTTGTACGATTAGTAATATTGCTAACAACGGTTGCTCGTTTTCGACAGTTAACTCTAAAAATCTTTTGAAAACATGGGTAGCGCTCCGTTACCTTTGGGCAAACTACGAATGGTTAAACTAACGGATTACGTTTCGTTGATTATAGAAACCGGGCATTATTCGCTGTCTTATAAAAACCGTAAATAAAGTAAGCTATCTGTAATGTAACAACAACCTAACATGCTGTCTTGCCGTTTTTCCTATCAGACAACAATCGCTGCTACTATTGAAAGTAAATATCTTCAGACCCATATCCCCGAAGAGTTAGGCAGAGGCACAAACGCGGGACCCACGCCAACCCGAAGTCACTAAGTCCCACAATGTCATAGGTGGCAAGCCTATCGCCAACCGGGCACACATCCAAACCCGAGTATTTTTTTTAATTCGAAAATAGGAAAAACCACATTTTCTTTGTGTTGCCCGACCCGGGAATCTAACCCGGGAACTCTTGAAGTCAAGTCCAACACCTGGACCGCTAGACCACAAAGGCGACTACTACTATGTATCTGCTACTAAGTATTAAATATTATAAATGTGTATATTTACGCTCGTATTCCCGAAAACAAGGAATAAACCACGTAACCCACTAATAGCCGAAGGATAAGCCCCACAGTGTGATAGGCAAACTAATCGCCAAGTCGTTTTTTTTTATGAAATTGGAAGGCAAACAAGCAGACGGATTTCCTGATGGGAAGAAATTCACGCCGCCTAGAGACACCAAAGGTGGTAATGGTGCGTTGCCAACCTGAGGCTGGGGTCTTAGGCCTAGAGCAAAAGTAAGTTTACCGGCTACCTTACCCTCCGAACCGGAACACGTCATGACGTTATGGCGGCAGTTAAGACGGTGGTACCAATCCGGGTGAGTCACTGCGAAACTCTACCACCTAGTCAAATGTCACGGTATTAGTGACGGTAAGCCTATGCTCGCCTTTTACGAGCTGCCTGGCAGGAAGGCAGATGGTCTAGTCTGCAAAATAGCCCGGACCAAAATGCTAAAAATCAAAAAGGTGAGTTTGAGTTACTTTGTTGCGAACCAAACCCTGGACCTCCTGTTAGCAACATTAATACCGAACAACTAGACCACAGAGGCGATCGCTATACCTACTCTTAATATTGTTATAGATATGTCGGAGCTTTAATGCGTTTAACCAAACTGCATAGTGCATACCGTTGTACGCACGTAGTGGTAATAATTGCCACCCCTCTCACTCCAAACACTTAACGTGGTGGAAGGAAGCTCGAACGAGTATATACGAGGTATACATATCACGTAGCCCTGTCTTCAAAGCACCGAGTGAATATTGATCATGCTCCTGCAATATCTGGTTAGAGCATATTATCTAGTGAAATAGTAATTATTTTTTTGTTGGCCGATATCAAAAAATGTGTATTCTTTTTTTATATTCAAAGTAGTCAATAATAATAAACTCTTTATTGTACAACTAAATAACGTGTAGTTCTCTTACTAGTCTGTGAACTAAATCATGAAATTGTTACATACTAGTGGTCGCCCATTGGTCGAAATTCGAACATATTAATATCTTGTTGATAAAAACGCCATCTTCATTTCTTAAGACCAACTATTTTTTTTCTGAATAGTTAGTGCGCCATCTGTGATCTTTTATCGTCAACATCAATATATTTGTTTGTGTGTATCAAATGCATGTTTTATTTGTTTATTTAATGTACTTTATAAACATTATTATTGAAAACTATTAGCGTTCTGCACTTCTCCTGCACATAAACTATAAGTGTGCCAAATTTTATGCTCCTGCTTCCGCGCAATTTTCGTAAAAACGGGTCCAAAGCTTTGGCATCACGTAGGTATTAATATATAGATTACATGGATAAAAACATGTTTTATACAAAAGGCGGTTTTATCGCTAATAGCGATCTCTTCCAAACAACCAACGTTTAGAAGATAAGTACATCAAAATAAGGAGAAGGTACAATATCTGTTTATAAATCATAAATCTTTCAAATAGTTAATTTAGGAAGTAATCTAACATTATAAAACAAGTGTTTAATTTATAAATAAAAGAAACAAAAAAATATATATGCACAACAAATAGGTAAAGAACATTTTACAAGTTGCCCAGTTACAAATTTGGTGCTAAAGTATTCAGGTAAAACTCCTTTACCATCTTCTTAAATCCATGGTTGCTTTCTGCCTGTATAATTTCAACAGGCAGTGATGCCCATAGCTTAATAGCCCGTATTGTGAACGAATATAAATAGAATTTAGTTTTATGCTCCGGAATATTAACAAAAATCTTTGCAATGACGTTGACCAACGTTATCTTCATTAAAAAAAATAGACCTATCTTCAAAATAGACGGGAGTATTGGTGTTATACGGCCAATGTTAATAATGTACGTCGAAAGATGGATTTCAAGCAATCTAGACAGCTGCGTATCCGCCGGCTTATCCTATACCTAATTGCCATATTAATCCTGTTCACAGATATGTTATTGGCAAGCGATAACATAAAAATGGATCAAAATATCAATCTTGGACAGCAAGGTTTGAATTAGGATTGATTATTAATATTGACCGATAGAGAAAACTAAATAAAAGAAGTTTATGCGCATTCCTGCGAAGGCGAATCGTTAACCACCTGAGTTTTGCTCGAAAATCGGAAACGTGGTCATATTTGCGAAGTCCAAATATGAACCTATGGCAACATTTTGAAGACGCTCTAGTTTATTTAATTGAAATTTAGTCAAATTTATAAAACAAGTTTGCCAAATGTTTAACTTCTGATAAAAAAGGAATATGTGTTCCATTTAAAAGTACTTTGGGAAGAGAGACCCAAGTCTAGATATTAAATTTGGACTTTCCTTTAAGATTTGAGATTTGAGATTAAGCCTGAAAACAAAGCGAGTGGACCAATATTGAATGTTCTGAAGATCTGCATTTAATTTATAAATAACTCGTGTAAGATCTTCAAGTAGTCATTATACTCAAGCAGCATACATTTCGAAATCGTCTGCATAAATGTGATGTTGAGAAAGTACTTCAAGAGTGATGACGTTGATAAACATCGAAAAAAGAAGAGGAGAGAGTACGCCACCTTGAGGCACACCAGACATGTTATGAGACCAAGCAGAAAGTCGGTCGTTTACTTTAATACGCTGTCGAGATTGGCGAGATCAAGAGAAAATATGGATGCAGGGAGTTTTGGCAACATAGAGAGTAGTCGTAGTTTTTTTTTTTTAATTTCGTGTTTATATTGAGTGAAATTAGTCAATTTTGGTATCATTTTGAACAATTTTCAGTTAGAGTGCAAGTGCAGTGCAGTGTAAAGTATTTATGAAGAAATTAGTTTACCGTATCGCCTCTGTGGTCTAGCGGTCCGGGTGTTGGACTTGACTTGACCCAGGTTCGAATCCCGGGTCGGCCAACAAAAATAAAAATTGGATTTTTCCAATTTTCTAATTAAAAAAAATGTTGGTCGGGATTGGCAATGTGCCCAGTTGGCGATAGGCTTGCCACCTATCACATTGTGGGACTTAGTGTCTTCGGCTAGTCGTGGGTGCCTTGGTTGTACCAATGCCTACCTCTTCAGGGATATGGGCGTGAGGATACTTTTTTTTTAGTTTACCGTATATTTTCTCATTGCCGCCAAATCTAACTAGATAAGCTCGAGTAAAGAGGCTACCGAATTTCTCAATACGCTGACATGCCTTTTTTTCAAACGACGTGTGACTACATAAGAAACTAAATGTGAAGTGAAAATAAATAATAAGTAAAAGAATTTAATAACACGGAAAACGTGGCAGTATGGCCTAATGGTCTTAGCCTGTCCCAGAAAGGCAAAACTTAAAAAAAACAAAATCAAGCAGTTTTCTCATAATTGTTAATTGTTATTGTATTCCGTGTACATATTGAGTAAAATTAGCCAACTTTGCTAGCATTTTGTTCAGAGTGTACCGCAGTGTACCGTGTTTTTTAGCGATGCCGCGATATCTTACTCAATGAGTAAGGATGCTACTGTTGAAGACCCTGACATGATTAAGGCAACTTATCATTTATTTTTAATAACTTCATTCCGATTTTACGAAACTGAGTATTAACTTGATGTATTACATTTATTGTATGTATTGATCAAATTCGGCTAATGGAAGATACTTGCGTCCATGCCAAAACTTAAAAAAAAATTGACCAATGATTAAAAGACATCTTCCTTGTAAGACTCCATACATTTAAAAATAAATCATGTAATTTATACAGCTTTATCTCTGCTTACGTCAAACTTATAACAACCCTCTTTTTCCGTCGAGGTTTAAAAGTAATAATTACGCTAAACTTAATCAATAATTGTTTGTAATAAATATAACTTCGGACATTTTTGAGTACCTGCTAAACATATTATTGAATACGTCATTAATTCATTAATTTGCATAACATTAAAATATTGGTACATAACAATGTGGTATTTTGTAACATCTTAATAAAATTTTGACACAAAAAAAGTATTTTATTTCGACTTCTATTAAAATAATGGGATTACAGATACAAACGTAAATTTAATTTAATTACTTTAGTAGAGTAATATTTATATATTTTTTTTATTCATAAGCGTTAAACATAATGCCACCAAAGACCCACGAGGCTTGAGTCGACTTCCACCAGAAGCAAGCATATGTGTAAATTACAATAAAACACATAAATACATACTTATATATTGGATTTTTTGCTTTTTTATGGCAAGCTCTCCGGAAGGTAAGAGACAACCGTGTCCTGTATACAAAATATTTGAAATAGTAAGCTAGCTAGCGAGCCAATAGCTAGGCAGCCAGCCAGCCAGTCAGTCAGTAAGTCAGACAGTCAGCCAGTCAGTCAGTCAGTCAGTTAGCCAGTCAGCCAGTTGGCCGGTCAGCCAGCCAGCCAAACAGCCAGCCAGCAAGCTAGCAGTTTATTTGATATTTTTTATTTGTACGCACTTAAATCCTTTTTAGTTGTATTTCGAACTAGCTGTCCCGGCGGACTTCGTTCTACCCGTTCAGTATGGGAAATAATAAAGTATTATTTTTCCCGTTTTCCCTGCAACTTTCCCGGTTTTTTTTGCATAAGAACCGTCTCCTGATAATAACTAACACAGTAATAAAAGAATTAGTCAAAACGGTCCAGTCGTTCGGAAGTTATGCGCTTACCAACACATTTTGCGATTCATTTTTATATTATAATGATTACTCGTAGGAGTATGATATTGTTGTTCTTACTGTTTGTAAATATAAAAGAATTGTCATAGAAAAAAGATTCTGATTTCAAATAAAATTTACTTATTACAACATACGTCGCCGACATATTCCCGCCGTCTTATAATAAACATGGACTAAGGTCGGTGTAAAATTAAGTTGATAATAATAATAACAATAATCTTTATTATTTTCTGCCACAAAAAGCGGCTTTAAACATATTGTAACTTAAAGAAAACAGTATTGTAAAGGGACAGGAGTCCAAACTGAGTAAACCCCGTAGCATGGATCTCCTGGTCCCTACCCCTTATCACCAAAATTACATTTTTTGAAACACTAAGTGTTTTTTTGTGCATAAGTATATGCTTGCATACCATAGAAAAAACTTTTGCGCACCAGTGTGTATGCTTGTGTGTGTATGAGTGAGTTTGTGTGTACATGTGTTCGTATGTATTTTTATGTGTGTGTATATCAATCATAAATAAATTTGTAAATTTTGTATTTTGTAAAATTATAGTCTGTATCACATTGTAATAAGGACTACAATCTATGGTTAGCCCTTGGAGTAAGTTACGCCGCGTTTATTAATAAGTTTTAGACCTATTGTGATAGTTTACTGGCTACCCTCAGGACAAGAAAATGACAATATCATTTTACATGCAGAAATAGATAAGGCAGTGGATCTTTTCTACCTGGACAGGTTGCTGCATATCATAAGCAATTTTTGAATTTAGGATTAGATCCAAATGTATAACATGATCTAACGGCTAACCAATTGATAACAACGGCTTGTTATACAAGCTATACCAAACAGGTGTGCCGGATAGGCTAGTGCACATCGTACAAGCCTACTTGTCAAACCGCCGATTTCGGTTCCGAGTCGAAGGAGCTCTCTCCACATCCCGCCCTTTACAAGCAGGTGTCCCTCAAGGATCAGTGCTTTCTCCTATTCTGTTTTCGTTATACTCGAGCAACGTCCCACGCATTACTAACCTTGAGTTAGCCCTTTTCGCGGATGATACCGCTTTATCATAATCTTATAATTTCAAAAAGAATGCAAATAGCAGCCGACTCTCTAGCTACCTGGTTCAAAAAGTGGCGTGTAGAAGTCAATCCGGAAAAAAGTAAAGCAGTACTTTTCGTAGGAAAATGATTCCCACCCGAACCAGAAGTTTCCACCAAATTAGGCAAATATCTATGCTCGGTAGCGTTATCCCTTGGGAAAGCGAAGTCAAGTACCTCGGGGTAACGTTGGACAAAGATATGAAATTTCAATCACACATTAAACGTGTGAAAAATAAGGCCAAATATGTAATGTACCGTTTACACAGTTTTCTGAACAAAAACAGTAAATTGTCACTACTTACTCGCAATATACAATCCTTAACCTATGCCTGGTGTGATGGATTGTCATGGACGTGTCCTAAATCCTTGTACAGTGCAGTTGTAAAAACCGTAAGGTTAGCAACACACTAGCCATTTAAAAAAAGGCGAGCCCTACTCGCACTTAGATTGTTATTACTATTATTCATTTTTTCTTAATGTTCAAGATACAACTAAGGGAGCGTTCAAATATTAGATACGTAACGCAATATTTGAAGATTTTACCCCCCCTCCTCCTCCGCTTGTAACTTTTTGTAACTTACTTACTAAGCTTACTTTTTGTAATAGAAATAATTTAAACTGTTATCACAAATTCTGGCCTATGTGTTACCTTCTAATGGTACGCAGCAAATCGATTGAATTTAGATTTCCGTGTGTGGAGGACCCTTCGTGCAGTTTCATGTTAGTGGTGAGCAAACTTGGTTTCTTTAATGGTCATTAGTGATGAACAAATTCGATTTCCTGACTGGATAAGCGAGACCTAATCTACGAGCAAAACTGTTTGCTTGCTATTTTACTAACTGTTTGCCCGCGACATCGTCAGCTTAGAATAGTTTAATGAAAATGGGGGTACTAGTATATTGCTTTTAGTGTTGTTTTTTGAATTTTATTTCGTTTTATTCCTTTGGAGTCCGTTTGAACTCGGATATTTAATGCAAGTCAAATTTCATCAAACTCGATCTAGCGGATTAGCCGTGAAAGCTTTCGGATTTATAATACGTGTTAATACTTGATATACGGTATATCTAATTGGGATCTATTGATAATGTTAATAGTCTGTCTGAAAATCCGTTAGCCCTACAAATTTTATAAGTAAAAGAAAGTCGTGTTAGTGATGAAAAAATATTGGTAAAAATGTAACAATGGGACTATTGTGCTGAATAATCTTTTAGTGATGTTATATATTGTTAAAATGTTACAAATTTAGTCTCATTATTAATTATAAATATAATTATAATTCAATTCGAATCAATTATTTATTTATATCATGTCGTTATATTATGTGTTTCTTTATTACCTTGTATGTAATTTCAATAAATATTTTATGGAGTCTATGTAACCTGAAAATAAATGAATTTTATTTTATTTTTATTATGCTGAATAATCATTTAGTGATGTAACATATTGTTAAAAATGTTGCAAATTTAATCCTATTACCCTGAATAATCTTTTAGTGATGGAATATATTGTTAAAAATGTTTCAAATTTAGTCCCATTATGCTGAATAATCATTTAGTGATGTAACTTATTGTTAAAAATGTTACAAATTTGGTCCCATTACCCTGAATAATCTTTTAGTGATATATTGTTAAAAATGTTACAAATTTAGTTCCATTATGCTGAATAATCTTTTATGTTAGTGGGACATTCACTAAAAGTAATTAAACATCGGGAATTTTATACCTGCACTTTAGTAATTAAGCGAATGAAATACGTCGCCGCGAAATGATGAAACGACAGGATTTAACGGATCCTATGACAGAATGCTTTGGTCTTAGGTTATGGTGAATATTGAGCGCATTGAAGTCATAATATCCGTGGTGTAGGATTTCAGACTTTAAAATTACCAAGTTTAAGCTGAAAATTGGTTGCAAACGCTTTGTCTTAAATACATTGAATATTTAAAGGATATTTCAATTTAAAGGTATTTATCAGTGTAAAATGTAAATAGCTTCCATATCTATATTTTGTGCCAATATTGTCAAAGTGAAAGGTTGTTGAAAACCTTGAAGTGGGTATTCATTTGGGAGAAATTGCCTACTATAAATTATTTTATCTGAAGATTATATCCTTTAATGAAGAATAAATTTTTATACTCCTACTTATAATAAATCTGTATAAGAGAGAATTAGGTACATTAAAGATATTTCAAGAAATTAAAAGGAGCAGTCGATGAAAAAGAGGCAGATCACATTTTAGAATTTTTACTTATTTTTATGACCGCAATTATCGCCGAATGTAATTATCCAATTAACCAATCGTAACTTTGATCGTAACGAAATTTGACTGGTCGGTATAACTTTACGTAGATAGATAAGTAAGATTATAGGATTTTCTGAACCCGCTCACTAAAGGAACCCCGTGGAATAGTGGTAAAAATCAAAATATAAATCGGGCTATATTCATTACCGTGTAGTCTGATTGTGTTCATCCTAGTTTTGTTTAGTTTTAAAGATTGTACTGATTTTTTTTCCAAGTCATATTTTGTAGTTTGACAAGAACAGACAGACTAGCAGTCTAAATGGACCAAATATCTTGAACTCCGGAACGTAGAAAGTAGAGAAATAGTTGAACCTACAGGACATCTAACATACATATCTCCAGGCCAAGTCCCTTTGAATAAAAAGTTTAAAATAAAAGTGTCTAAGTGCGAGTCGAAACCGTCCTAAGGATTTGAAGTTGCAAGCATAGATTAAATATATATAGTAATATTTGACTAGATGCCACAATACAGCACTCATTTTTTTTATCTGCAAAAAACAATTTGGTTTCATTGCATTTGTATGAATGACAAAATTACATTTGCGGTTTTTAAAAATGTTGTTTATCACAAAAACTGCTGACAGTATCTCTTTCAAACAAATTTTTGTGATTTTTTTTATGATCCGCTCCTACGAGTAACCGAAGGCTTGAGTTCGATTTCCGACGACAACATGCCTGTATGATATACTTAATATATATTCGTGGCAATGGCTGATGTAATTAAATTTATACTGCTATAAGTAGTCGACTCTGTGCTCTAGCGGACAGCGGTTCAGTTGTTGGACTGGACATGCAGGCATGAGGTCCCGGGCTCGAATCCCGATTCGGACAACAAAACTTGGGTTGCTCCAATTTTCCAATAAAACAAAACGTTGCTTGGAATTGGATATACGCCCGGTTGGTGATAGGCTTATCACCTATCACATTATGGGACCTAGTGTCTTCGGCTAGTCGTGGGTGCCCTAGTTTTACCTCTGCCTAGTTCTTCAGGGATATGGGCACGAATACATATTTTTATTTAATCAAATTTAAATAAATCAGCATCAGCTGGTATTAAAAAAAATGTATCAGCAACAACCTTAAATTACCAACATTGCAAGTTAAATAAAAGCTTCTAAAAATAGTAATAATTTGAACAATTTGTATCAGAATTGGCAGCATAATAAAATAAAGATTGTACAATTGAAATTATCTTTGAATAATATAGCGATAAAACAGTTCGAAACGGAAATAAAATACTCATTTAGTATAACGAGAATGTAATTGCTGATTTTTTAATTACAATACGAACGAAAAAAAAACACTAATTAAATAAAACTCAAACCTGATTAGTTATCATAATTAACTTTTAAAATATTTTTTCACAGATTCTACAATGACCTCGTGTTGTTAGTGTCGGTGATAGTAAAGTGGCCAAGTTCGAGTCGAATTTGCTCATGAAGCGTTCCGTAGTAGCAAGCATAGCATAGATAAGGGCTTGTCCACACCACGAAATTACGATGTCGTTAACGTGGAACGCTGTGGTGTCGCGTCGTGCCTCGTGTTACATTGAAGTAACGTACAAAATTACTTCATCGTATCGTGAAATGCACGTTGCGATGTCACAATGTTTCACGGTGTCATACTTTGTAAAATGTTGGTATGCTCTTAATTCCATACGGCATATTCCATTCGGTATATGTTTGATTGTGTCTTTTTATACGAACTATGTAACAAGCCAATGAACAATCTCTGACGACTTAAACTGAAACAAAGAACAATAACTGATACAAGCGCATCATGGCTTCCGATAACGCACGTCAGACGCGCCGTTCCTCGGTAATATTGCAGTAGTGTGCGTTAACTTGACGCGGCAACGTATGGACTTGTCTTGGGCATTTTTGCAACTTCACCGGGCTTTGTGGTCCGAGCAGAGTGCTCAGCCCGAGATATTATTATTTAGATGAATTGTACTGTTCCCTACAACGTCATCAACAAGTGCTGTCTCTTGACTTGGTGCTGCGTTCTGGTTACTGGGTGGACTTGATGAAGTAATAGTGGCGACGCCGGGCGCAAAGGAGGTCTTCGTCACCGAGACCGGCGGCGACGTTGCCGTGTAGTGACCTGTGAATTTGTGTTGAGAGGGAGGCTCGCGTTTGCTGCGGTTATTGGATCCGGAGGATCCGATAGGACGTGAAAGGAATTTTGATTTGTATTTTCACAATATGGTAGCGTAGATTTGCACGTAACGTTAACGTACGACGTCGTCCGTTCCATATTGACGGCGTCGTGACGTGCTGATGTGGACAAGCCCTATCGCATCCCGACCGGACCGTTTCACGGTGACGACGTCTTAACGTGAAGATGTGGACACGTCACGAATTGGCATATTTTTTTTGCTGGCCAATAATGTAAATATGTGAGTTTTTTAACAACCTTTAAACTACTGGTGGAGTGTTGAGCAGGGAATTGCCAATTAGGGTTCCTCACCTCACCTGTTCCTGCCGCCATAATGTCATGTTCCGGTTTTGAGGGTAAGGTAACCGGTAGACTTGCACAAATTGGCCTAGCACCCCGGTCACAGGGAGTATTTTCAACATCTGTGGTGTCTACATTCATCTCCTACCGTCAGGCGTGTTTTTGCTGTAATTTATCATAAAAAACTTCGTCTGGGTACTCTAAGTCGGTAGCTCTTCCATGGGAAAGCATAGATCTAACAGCAATAAAGGTAGTCGATGTTCTTCTCCCAGTCATATAATTTCATAGTGCCATCCTTTTTTTTGAAATCCGCCTCGAAAATGATCGATGATACAAAATTTTTACCCCTTTTTTAGGTTAACATTTCCAAACATTTTTGAAGTGAAACTTCTTTAGGATCGTTGTGATTTCAAAACGGGTGCAACGGAAAAACGACAGGTAAGAGACACAAATATGTATTCATCTCATTATTTTGTCGATTTACTAAAGTTTCACTTCTATCGTGTGTGAATCGCACAAACACCTTTTTTTTATCTAACTTGAAGTTTGTTTAATTTCAGCGCGATCTCGTCAGTAGTTTAAGCTATGCTTTATAAAATTAGTACTAGCAAAGACAATATACATTTACTAATCTCTAGTACTAGCCAGACAGGTCTGGTTCAGATCGTAACAATTGGCACATTGGCCTACCTCTCAAAACGCCTGGCGTAAAGATTTGTATATACATTTTGTATGTAGGTACATGATTTTTCCCCGTGTTGGTCCGAGTTTCTTAGCTGTATAGACCATCTGCCTTCCTACCAGACAGCTCGTAAAAGGAAAGCATATAGGCTTACAGTCACTAGCACAGTAACATTTGACTAGGTGGTAGTTTCGCAGCAACTTGCGCGTATTGGTACCATCGTCTTACCTATTCCCTCCGCCATATCATCAGCGCTACCCGTTGACGTGTTCCGGTTCGGTGGGTAAGCTAGCCGGTAAACTTACTTTTGCTGGAGGCCTAATATCTCGGGTTCAGGTTGGCAACGCACCATCGCCACCTGACTCTAGGCGGGGTGAATGTCATACCATCAGGAAATCCGTCTGCTTGTTTGCCTTCGAATGTCATAAAAAAAATTTTGATCACATCATGAAAATTATAAAGATGTGCCACTGTCAAGTATAACATCATTATTATTTCTGAGTCATATTCAAGTAATTTATTCCTATAGAAAATATTTGGTCCAAATCTACATGGGTTCAAAAGAATTGCTTAAACAGGTTTGTCCATAGGGTCGTCATGCTTATTCTAGCATGACGTCACAAATGAAGCTATAGCACATATATAAATAATCACTGGCTATGACGTCAGGATAAGAAAATTGGAATATAAGAACTGACGTCATTATTAACCTACTCTAGTAAGAGGAGGTTATTTTTTTTTAATATCGATTCTACTGTATATTTGTTACGTGAATACTCAGTAAAAAATATCAATTTCGATGGCTATTTGGAAAAATTCTTGAATAAATAAAGTCATCAATAAAAACTATGCTACTATTGATAAATTGCTGAAACAACAACAGAAATCGTCTACAAATAATAATAAGGGCTCGCAAATGGTTTGAAATAAAGTAAAAAAGAAAGAGATTTATTTTGATTTTATAAGCTTTTTCGGGTTTATTTTAATTTTATTTGACTTTGACTTGAAATCCAAAAATTTTGCAAGAAGAGATAACAGTATATTCTCCAAACGCTAAGGTAATTCGATTTACATAATTATTAATTTCTTTATTACCTTGCTACTACCCCTATTTCATCCCCTTAGGGGTAGAATTTCCAGAAACGCTTAAGTACATATCTAATCATTTCTAATAAGTAGCCCAAAAATAAAGCTTCATGTTTCTAACTTACAAAATGACGGTCTACCATACAAACTTTCAACCCCTGTTCGGGCGAGATCGTCAGTCCTGAAGGAGAAAAAAATACTGAAGGACTGAAGCGGTACGACTTACATATGTTTGTCTCTTTCTACGTAACGCCTCAACTTTTCGTGTTACACTTGTTTTTCTCCTCATAAAATTTCCGTACCGGGCCTTATAACTCAAATCGTTTCTTGAGGAGTATACTCCAAAAATATAGAAATTAACTTAAAGTGGAGTGTAGGTATGTATGTGCTTAAGCAAACTAAAAATTTAAAAAGATGTGGTAGAAATTAGTTGAACAATATGGGATATCTAAGATTTCACCATATCTATTTCTATCTACTTTCTTATGTGACAAAATAAGACAATCACAAGAAACTTTTCACAAAAAGAGATCTCTCGCAGCTACAAACCAAGTTGGAAACATTTAAACTAAACTATAGGTTGTGACAGTGAAATGCAAAAAAGCTAGAAGCAGTCCTTTGAGTATTTACATTAATTTCTTGTCTCCATTTAAGCTGATTTTTAATTAAGATGAAACATTCCAATCGTTATTTATACCTTACGAAAAAACCATGCCCATTTTGATAATTTTGATGCCTATGCGTGCGTGATAGAGTTTAGATAGAGTTCAACTCGAACATATATAATTTTAGTGTTATAAGTTTTTGGTTATCGTTCGTGCATAATAAACATGGCATATTGTACCTATACCTATATATAAATTAAAAGTTTATTAATTAAACTGGTGTGATGCCATGTGTGTCACTGGCCGATTCAAAAATGATTAAAACTTGCATTACGCAAAAAGAAAAACAAAAACTTTTAAGTTAAGTACTATCACATACCCAGGAGTTTCACGGGTCACGAGTTGGAAACCAACGTCTTATTCCATTCAAGTATTTAGATTGGTAACTTTACACTTGAACAGTGAGATCCATTGTGCTTTGTACACTGACAAATTAAGTTTTTTATTTCCGTTGTTTTGACTACACTAAAAAGTTAAGTCCTGACTCTTTTGACTTGAATTTGAGCATATTAATCACATTAATTTTGTTAGAAGTGTTAAGATTTTTGACAAATAGTTAAAAAAATTTAGAGTCTTCCGTATATTCGTAGTAACCGTATCAGGTTCTGTAAGTAAATATAGATACACGATTAAACTTATCTGACAGATAATGAGCATGGGCAAAATCGAATGAAATAATTTTAAGCTAATTGGGCAAGTTACTATTTTTTATTGTAGATTAAATTGTCAAAACACTACTCTATATGTAAAATTAAAAAACCGAGCTCATCTTCAAAAGACATTGCTTCCAGGAAACCCTGCATCGAGCGAATACTTAATAAAATAAAAAAATATACTAGTGTTGATAATTTTTGAGGGCAAAAAATGCAGTAGAATAAAACCCATTAAAAAAGGACGACATAATAGTAAAAATTCAAAGGGAGGGTTTTTAAGACAATCCGAGGTCGGGAAGTGGAAGTATTTTACCTCAATTTCTGGCAAAATTATAAATCCTACGGAAAAAAAATAATGGCAAAGTTGTAAGAATAAAAAGATTTCAATTTTTGTGTTTACACTTTTAGTCTCATAATTTATATTAAAAATTCAAATCCAAGTTTTCGGTTTTTTTTTACGATTTTTTAACTTTTACGAAACTTGGTGAAAAAATACCTTTTATATACCTAATACACATACTGTATTTTTGTGAATTTGAAATATTTGTTTTGACTTAATAAAGAAAATTAGGGTGCAATTTTCAATCGAAAATACTCTTGTCTCAAAATATCTGCTTTTTCCGTAAGATTTTTTTTCGCTGAAATCTTTTTGGTATAAAATAACATATGTTACTATAATAATTTATATTGTAACCCTAAGTTGAAAGCATACACTGCGCACTTTTATAAAATCCTTACCTAATCATTTTGTCTCGTAAGTTATGTCTGGACGAAGTAAATGGATATTGCTATATTCCACTTGGATAACGGTTCCAACTTGCAATGTGATATTTTCAAAATTCCAAATGCTTGGTTGATATAAGAATTTTCATTAGTGAAACTTTTTAACTTAATAATAATAAAATAACAATTAATACAAAGTCAAAATAATGTAATTTAATTAAACGCCAGTTAAGATATTTGTTATTATGAAAATAACAAAATAAATATTAAACATTTAAAGCTTCAGATAAAAATTTCTCGACATAGAGCGGGCTCTACGACATTCGATGAGACTGGTCTTACTCGTAGTTACCTTCCTTTCTACTATATATTATCCATAATTCTATTATCATTGCGAAAATTTGTTCTTGTCCTTCGTTCACGTCGCAACTTAGCTATTTTTATGCGCAAAAGTTATACTTTTTACCACAAAAAAATCGCTGACAGCTTAACTAAATAATTAAAATCCGACCAACAACTGGCTACAAATGGATGACGTGTCAACAAATTATTGGTTGAGAATTGAATTTTAGACAGTGTTTAGTAAAACCTGTGTTCAACGAGTTTTTAGTTTTTTTTTTGTAGCAAGACGGATATATTTTTGATAGTGGCATAGGCTACATATTCGGTTAACTAAACGGAAGAACTAAATTTAAGAACAAAAACTAAAACCAAAATCTAGTAAAACAAAAAAAAATCAATTTAGACAAAATTATCGCTCCGTGTCATCGAATCTATCAATTTCTTTGAATATTTGCATATTGTGAGCAGACTATATTGTGGATTCGAACAAAGGACATTTTTTGTCCGGACCCTTTTTTATAATACTGGACGAGTCAATCCGGTCCCAACTTTGGCTTTGGGTTTTGAGTTTTGGAAATGTAGTTTAAGAATTACTACACCCGTAGATTTGTAACAGTTTAAAGTTTTTAGCCGTATGGGACTATTGGTCACGGTGTTTGTTACATGTGCAATTATAGCTTAATAATAACAAATACTTCTCTCGCTTCTTTGATCTAGGTCCGGTTGCTAAACTTGACTTCATGTCCGATGCATTTAGCTTTAGCAAGTGCTAAAATTAAAAATACCTCGAGAGAAACGAAACTTAATGCCAATATAAATGTGAGATGTAAGAGTTTTAGTCGACGATGCAATGTTGGAACAAGTGAATGATATTGTATACCTTGGTTGAGCTTTTAGCAGAAATGAAAGGTACACTGCGGATGTAGAAAAAAGAGTATGTTCAGGGAAGTGTGATGGAGTAGTGGGTAAGCTATTTCAAAGCGAGGTTTTGAGTCAGGGTGCTAAAGTCAGATGTGTCGGTTGGCGACAAGTTGCCACCTATCACATTGTGGGATAACGGCTGCATTAAGAAACGTCAATTATCTAACATTTAATCTATAATTATCACAATTTTGCATTAAAAACTTATGACCAGTATTAATAACCTGTCTACAGTTAGAGATAGGCCTAGTAGAGTTTTGTTGCTAAGATATTTTTATTAATTATTGAAAACTAGCACTGGTTGCTGGGTACCTGATCTATAGTATGTATCTATATCTCGTATCTTAGATAGGCTATTAATATTGGCCTTTAACGACCGATTAGAAGTTAACTGACGTCTCTGGAACCGAAGTTATGCGTCTTCGCCTAGTCGTGGATGCCTTGGATGTATTTCTGCCTACCTCTTTGGGTTTTAGGCTTAAATATATTTATACTTCTAAAAGACGCATCTAATCCCGAAAATAAGCAAATTGTTACGTGCCAAATGGATGAGCAGCACTTTGCTGTCGACAAAACCAACTTCAACATCAATAGATCAAACGGTCAATATTAGTAACCTATCTTCAGATAAAGATAGGCCTTCTAAAGTTTTATTGCTGCGACATTTTTTTTAGTTATTGAAGAAGCGGTTCTCATCTCAGGCAACTACTCTAAAATAGCACGATCTCTTGTCTTAGATAGGTTATTAATATCGTCCGATAGGCTTGAGGCCGATGCTGTCGCGTCGACAAGATTAAATGTTGCAGTTTTCAAAATTTAGACTGTGGTTCACCCTGTCCACATCATTGTCAAAGCGACCCACGACCATTATCGTAATATAGGAGAAAGTAATAAAATGTATTTCGACTAAAACTGTTGCTTTTTCCTATTCATATGGCAAAATGAATAGGAAAAAATGAATGAAAATTAATAGGTGGATTGTGTGTGATCGTGTCTCTGATTTAGTGGTCCGGCGTTGGACATGACTCCATGAGGTCCCGAGTTCGATTCCTGCGTCGCGCAACGAGAAGAAAATCAGACTTTTCAATATTCTAATAAAACATTGTTGCCTGGGATTTAATTTATGCCCAGTTGGCGTAGGTTTGCCACATATCACTTGGGAATTAGTGTCTTCATTTAGTCGTGGGTGCCTTGGTTGCACATCTGTCTACCTTTTAGGGGATGCGAGTGTGAAGATACTTAGTGTGTCCAAAAGTGACGAGGTTTTACGTAAAGAGAATACGTACAAAAAACGACCGTTCGTAAGGAACACTACTCGTTTCTTGAATGTAGGGACCGGGCTTAACTGTTCTACTCTTTGTTAGAACATGTACCGTCTGACTACAAAAAAAATTAACCGCTCGTTAAACACAATATGTTTTACTAAACACTGTCTTAAATGCACTCTCAACCAATAACATGCTGTCACGTCATCCACGTGTATGCTATTGATTGGATTTCAATTTTAGGCAGAGTTTAGTTAAACAGGCGTCTAATTCTTGTTGTGGTAAGGCGGGTGTGTTAATTTTGCTTTGTGATGTGGTTTGTCTCTCGAATAATAAAGCACTAAAATATCTTATTAGAACCGAAAATAACAAAGACCCGCTAACACTATCAGCAACCTTATAATGTTTTAACGAGGTTATATTGGCCATTGTCTCCGTAAATTATTTGTATGAAGATTAAGAACAGCGCCTCTACCAGTAATTAGAAGAACTAAATGTTCAAACCAAAAGCTCTTTATATTTCGATAACTCCATTACGGAACGTAGTATATTATAGCAACCTATAGTATACGTCTTTACATGTATAGTTATAGAAGTTATAGATTAGGATAGCACCATCAGTAAACCTATCTCATTGAGCACCAACATAACAGTGCAAGTAAGTAAATCGACCCAAAATAAGCTTTAAAATACTTTACAGGTGAAAACAGAACCTTGTCTATTTTTGCAGTACCTACCATTAAAAAAAATGTATTATACAAATATGGAATCGGTCGGACAAAAAGTCCTCAACTTAAGGGTAGCCGAAGCAAGAAGATTGGTCAAAGTTATAGAAATACGTCGGCTGCATACTAATACCCAATGGAATCATGGCGGACTGAGTTTTTTAGTCTTTCGACCATACAAAATATGCCAGATTCAACCTAGACTGAATAACTTTTTTAACGTTCCTTCAAGTAGGTACTTTTTCTGAAAGCAAACGTTTCCCTAAATAGACATGAAAACCGACTACGACCTCCCGCTCTACTACCTAATTCATGATAAAAATGAAAAAATAGAAACAAGTTAGGTATTCCGAATTGTATTCAAATGTTAAGTCATTACATGATAATTATTTAGAGGAATGTTTGACATACCTGCTCTCTTATTTTCATACAAATATATTTTTGGGCTAGGGTTGGCAACCGACAAATCGTAGCTGCTTTTTTAATAAAAATTCTTTGAATAAAACAAAAATTGTTTTTTTGGTGACAATTACAGTATGCATACTTATAAATAGCTGGTTTGAGGATTGTTATGTGAACTATTAGAAATTAAAAAAAATAAACAAGTTTGTCAGAATTATAATAATAATAATAATAATAATGAATAATTAATTATATATAATATACAAGTGTTTTTCAGTAAGGGTCTGTACTACTTTAATGTTATCTTTTTAAAAACTAATTGAATAAGTATAAGATACATGAAACAAAATACCTTATTATTTTAGATATTTTTCTGTTTTAGATGATTTTGAGTAGGTAGTCCTTTAATAAATCCCCGAGTGTGTAAAGTGAACTGGATAAGACATGTACCTTGGTAAGTTTGCCAACTATATTCATCCCATAATATTATGACGTATAATCAAATACATTTTGGGATGAATAGGGTGGTCACCATTAAAAAAAAGTCCTTATCGAAAATAGATCAAACTTAGCATAGAAAAAATAGTATAACGAACATTTAGATTGAAATAGCAAAAAAATAACTACACGGGTGAAGAGTTATTAAAAGCTAATAAAATTAAGTTGTATTTTGTCCCGATTCCTATATTCAAGAAACGATTCATTTTGCTTACAGATGGTAGTTTTTTGTACAATGAGTACAAAAACTAAATACAGTTGATAGTTTTTTTTTATTGTTAAC
>NJDC01000156.1:468952-502479 GCA_002245475.1 Calephelis virginiensis
TCAATTTAAAACGAAAATAATCTTAAAAATAACGCGGCGGTTCATTTTGGAGGAACGGTAACGAACTCAGTGTTATGTTGTGCCCATCACTAGTCGTGACTAACTGATAGGTGTCAGGAACGCATTCTCTGAACGACCGAACATTAGTGATAAAACTGATTTAATCCACTTGAAGCAAATTGGCAAGATTAAAATACTTGAAAGGTGGCTTCTTCACCGGCCTCCTTCAAACTGACAAACGTGTGTCAATTGCTGTGTTACATTACTTGATCGGCACCATAATGAAGGGGTTTTAAAAATGTGTGACAACTTGTGGGAAAATTGGAATCGACAATAATCGAGCTCATTGCAATAGCTGCACTATCGCAAGCCAGCCTAATCCTGCCGTAAGCGAAAATTGACCCAAAAGTTTTTACTTGTATTTAAGTGTTTCTTAGACTAGTGTCGGTATGGTTCTTTACAGATCATTCTCATTTCTTTTTTGTTTCTCAAATCTTGCCAAGTGATTACGGTATAAGTACACCTTTTGTCAGGAATTGCAATCGAGGATGATCAATCGCTCTATGCTACTGATGCTTCACGATAACTCTTGACTACAAACTGCACAAACGATTACTACCAAATTAGGAGAGCTTCAATTGCAATGGCTAAGGCATCCACATACACACCAGAACTGGCTCCAACAGATTATTTTTTTTTTAAATTCGAATAACCTCTTTTCAATGGAAAAAAACCCAACTTAGATGGGGTAATCCCAACCAGCTTCTCAAAGATTTTATTGATTTCCGCCTAATGTTTTTTTTTAGTAAAGGGATCAATAAAGTAACTTTGAAATGGCAAAAGTGCACAAATAACCGGTATAAAACCAGTAACTATATATTGAAAAATATTCGTGTTTTTGTTTTCATACAAAACGCCAATTTCATATAAAAGAACCCTAAAATTAAGGATGCTACTCGTAAAATAGTTTACACTTACAATAACACTGTAGAAGAGTGAATGTTGTTAAGGTATTTAAAAAATAGGCGCAGGCAACAAAAAGTGGGCAGAACACATTTGTAAAATGTCTGTCTGTATTTCGACCTCGATTCATCCCGGCCCTACTGATTGTAACATAATTTTGATGGCAGGTGTACTCCATGTTTCGGGAAAGTTTATTGGCTACTTGGTATCCCATTTATTAAAGGTATTCCTGTTTATGATTGATAAAAGTCAAAATATAAATTGGGCTAAAATGTATTAATGCGTGATCCGATTTTTAACAGACACCAAAAAAGAGGGATGTTCTCAATTCGACGGGACATTTTTTTCTATGTCTGTTACGCGATTACTCCGTAAATAGCCAACCGATTTTAATACTTCGTCTTTAGAAAGATAGGTTATGATTCAAAGGTGGTTCCATATTAATTGCACCATAATCCGAAGAGTGGATTTTGAGTTATACCAGAGATTAGTAGTCTTTGGTTATAATTAATAATGCATACATTTTTTTACATATCAGACGACCCTAAAAATGTAGGTATGCATTGTTAAGTGTATGTTGATAGAATGTATGTAGAAGGGTCCTACATAAATTTGCTATCTTTCGAAAATTCATCAAATTGCGACGTCGCGGTCGTCGTAAACAATGAAATATTTGAAGTCGGTTTTTGCAGTGTTAATAACTATTAATTTAATATTTAACTCTCCAACGCTACCCGTTGAAATTTTAAGATGAAAAACCGCCTAGGTCCTTCTTCAAACTTTAATCTATTTTTATTTAAATATCATCTAAAAAGTATTACACGATGATGTTCTGGAAAGAATAAATTTAGAAAGTAGTGCACTGAGCACAACCGTTACATAAGGAGTCAACCAAGCGCATACCACACGTCCGTGTCGCGCGGTCTTTAAACTATAGTGTTAACGTAGTGATTATATTCTATTTGATAGTGTTATTTTAAAACTGCGATATCTTCTAAGATATTCATTCAAATCGAGTGATGTGAAATGCAATTTTGTTTTAAATTAAATACTTGTGATGAATGACGTATTTTTTTGGATAGGGATTATCATCGTGTTTATAAAATAACCTTCGTAAATAATACATTATTTTGAAACAAATTTGGTTAGCATAAAAAAAGGTTATAGTGAGCTTACCTTAAAAAATTGAAATGTGCTGTCGCGGATTTTTTTAGGACTTTTAAAGGGGAACAATTCTTTCGTAGATGATTTTTACGAAACTTTCACCTTTAACGCAGCGCACGCTCTCAATAGGAAAAAATCCCCCGATTTTAAAACAATTATCATTGGTGCTATGCTCCTATTGATGTATAGCCTATAGCCTTCTTCAATAAATGGACTTTCTAACACTGAACGTTCAAGCAAACAAACAAACAAACTCTTCAGCTTTTTAATATTAGTAAGACTTTGGTTCCGAGCTCTTACAAAAAAATAAAGACGAACTGCTTTCATACCAACATAGTCATAAAAGGCGAGTTTCGGTTCATTTTATTAAGAGAAAAATCTGGAAAATTAATTTGGCTATACTAAACTCATTTAGCGGTGACTTAGTTTTACACGTTTCCATGTTTATATTCTTTTATAATAAGGTTGATAAGCATAATTTTGATTAAATTATCGCTATAAAAAGTAGCCTATGTTCTTTCGTTCCTCATTAAGTGTCTAAATACAAAGTTTCACTGTTTTATTTTCAAAAATGACGATTTTCCATACGAACATTCATCACCTCTTTTTACGATAATTTTTTAGTGATAAAAAGAAGCCTTTGTTGTTCCTCAGGGTCTATTCTATACTAAAATAGTATTCTATTTATACTAGAATAGTATTTATTATATTCTAGAATAGTGATTCTATCTGGTTCATTGGTATGGACTTATGGTAAAAATTACTATTAAACATTTTTCCTACGCAAATTGTGCCACCCCCGTTAACCCTCATAGGGGTTGATTTTCAAAAAACGTTTATGTATGTATCTCATAACTTGTACTTCAGAGCATTATTTCAGTGACACGCAAAATATTTCAATAGAATAAATTTCCTATACAAACTTAGCCACCCCCTTTAACCCCCAATGGGGGTGAATTTCGAAAAACTCTGAAATACGTATTTCATCATTTGTACTAAAAAGCATTAATTCAAAGTTTCATACAAAAATGTGTAATAAAAATATTTTTTCTCATACAAACTTTGCTACCTTTTAACCCTTTCAGGGGTTGAATTTCCAAAAAATAATATGCCTATGTCCTTCTCATGAATGCCAACTATCTACATACCAAATTTCAGTTAAATCGGTTGGGTGGTTTAGGCGTGAAAAGGTAACAGACAGACAGACAGAAAGACAGAGTTACTCTCGCATTTATAATATTAGTGTGGATTGTTTTGTTTTGTAGCATATAATGTTTTACAAACTGTCCCGTTTTTTCCAAATTTTAACAAAATTGTAAGTTAATTATAAGGTAATTTAGAAATTATACTCGTAGACATAACAATACTCAGTATAAGTGACCAATTACGTGAAATCCAGAATGTAGAGATACCTACATTTGAATGTGCAGGTCTTTTTAAGCTGGTGTTCGGACTTTCTAACAAATTCCAGATATACATACCTTCACGCTAAGCCCCTTGCAGCGTAGGCTGAGTGTGTCGAGTGCCAAATCTCACGATCCTGGTAGACCTGGCTGGCTTCCCCCACATTTATAACTCTTTCCAAACAAACACGACGGTGTCAGAGACTCTTGGCTCCAGCCCTCGGATAATATACCAAAAATCTGATAGTGGAATGTCAATTTTGGTCCCCCAAAGTACCTACATCCATCCAGATTCGCATTGTAGGTATATCTGCTTTGTCAATCTTTCATTTCTCATTCATTCCACATGACCGAACCAGCGGTCTGTCTGTTTGTTTGCGTTCTAAAGTTAAAGAAAAACATGTTTTTACTTGGTCTTTAATATTAACATTAAATATAAATATAACAAAATAAATTAAATACCTTTTACTGCTGGTTTGAGCTTCTTACCATCAAGTAAGGTTAGTTATAAAGTCATCTAGGGCTTACAATTCTTTTTAAGGCCTAATGGAGTCGCAGTATCTTCGGAACAGGAAGAGTCTCTGCCGGAACAATCACATCTCATCTTCATCCTGTCAACCAGGGTAGCGGCTTCGCCTGCAGCATTATTCATCTCCCACCAGATAGCACCGCCCAGCATGTTACGGAAGTATGGAGGCACACTACCTTCTCGAAGAAGATACCTTATAGTATTAAAATATACCTTTATGTTTTTTATCAACTTAAAAACACCGTGACATCTTTTTTGTAACGTTTTGTTCCGATTCTCTACACTACTATTCATTGTCCAATTATTTTACAAAAGTTATCAGTGCCTTTGGGTTTAGAGGACATCAAATATGTCATTTTTGTCTTATTAATGCCAAGAAAAGAAAGACAGCAAACTATTCTCCAAAGTACGAAAAGCAATCCATAAGAACGGAAAATTATTACTTCTTATGTTAACACACTATACCTAACGTTCAATTCCTGCCGTAGACGTGTTGCGGTTTCGAGGGTAAGGTACCCGATAAACTTACTTCTGTTCGAGGACATCCCGGCCTCAGGTTGGCAACGCACCATTACCACTTTTGGTGTCTCTAGGCGACGTCAATTTCTTACCATCAGGAAATCCGTCTGCTTGTTTGCCTTTCATTATCTTAAAAAAACTTCCTACACGTAAGAAGATGTCAGAATTGTGTTTCCGAAATCAAACATGACAAACTAAAGGATTCCCACAACAAACTGAATACTCTTGATTCTTGCGAATTTATAATTATTTCTTCGAAAGATACCAAATGGTTCCGAAATGGTCCCACACAAATTTTATCGACATACTCGTAGTTTTTTAGTTACACTTAATAATGCATAAATGAAAAAATATGCACTATTATGTATAACACATAGGCCACTAGTCAGATCATGACAAAACTAGAGATCACAAAACTAGGGATCATCTCAGAACCTATCTTTCCAAAAAATAACCATCGAAGTCGGTTATAAAGGAGGTCCTCAATTCGTGTATAAGTATTTCTATGTAACGCAATTACTCTAAGTATTATTATAAATAGATTTTAAGAAACTTGTTTCGTAAGAGGCTAAAGTATGACCTTACTTTAGAATTTTATGGTAAGAAATTTTATCACGATCCTAGCCGTGATTTGAGTTATCCATAACATGTTTTATATATTGTAAATGCGAAAGTCTGTATATAGCTAAAGATGCGAGTTTAAACATAGGCTGATTTTTTTCTTTCCTCTTTAAGATTCTACTTGTTTTATTTTTTGTTAAATAATATCTCTCCCCCCCCCCCCTTCAAAGGGCTATAGCAGACTATAACAAATAGGAAGTGTCTTATTTTCTTAAGCAACGTAGCCCGTTGTCGAATATGTGCCCGATTGGCGAGTTTTGTCACCTATTACCTTTTTTTTTGATAATGGAAGGTAAACAGGCAGATTGATTTCCTGATGGTAAGAAATTCACGCCGCCCAGAGACACCAAAGGTGGCAATGGGGCGTTGCCAACCTGAGGCCAGGATGTTAGGCCTCTAGCAAAAGCAAGTTTACCGGCTACCTTACCCTCAAAACTGGAACACTTTAACGGCAAGCATTGGCATGTTATGGTGGCAAGAATAGGTAAGGCGGTGGTACCAATCCGGGTCCCTGCGAAACTTTACCACCTAGTAGGATGTCAAGGTGTTAGTGTCGTTAAGCCTTTTACGAGCTGCCTGGCAAGAAGGCTGATGATCTATTCTGCAAAGGAGCCCGGACCAACACGGTTCCCCCGTGTTGGTCCGGGCTCCTCCTAGTGTATTCGGTTGGTCGTGGGTTCCCTGATTGTACCTCAACCTAACTCATTGGAACGTAGAGACTTTTCAAATGAATTCTACCCACCGGTAAAACTGCTCTTCTTTCTGTTCCTCTTCACGTCTACGCCAGTAGCGCTTCAGCGCTGGACTGATTCTTTCAGCATCTTCAACTTCCTTGACAAGACTGGCACGTTCTTCTTCAATAACTCCAACATAATCTACAGTTTCTGTTTGACGCAGACAAATCACTTTATAAACATTTAATTTTAGATAGTATGAAAGTTTTTCTAGAAAATTAAAGAAAAAAAGCAGTCAGGTAAAATCCTTTACTTGGTTATTTCCGCATCCGACTTTACTATTTTTTTGAAACGGTTCAAAAAATTGGTCCTGAAGTAAGTGTATAATGTACCTATATCGATCAGCTTTTTAACTTACAACTCACTTCAATTGCTTCTGTGGTCTAGCCGTTCAATTGTTGGACTTGACTGCATGAGGTCCCGGGTTTCAATCCCGGGTCGGGCAACAAAAAGAAAATTGGATTTTTCCAATTTTCTAAAAAAATGTGTTGCTCGGGATTGGATATGTGCCCGGTTGACTATAGGCTTGCCACCTAGTGGGACGAGTCTTCGGCTAGTGGTGGGTGCCCCGGTTGTTCTTCTGCCTACCTCTTCGGGGATATGGGCGTGCAGATACTTTATTTTGATTGATAGATATAACAATAAAATAAAAGCTTTTAATAAGATAAGTAAGATAAACAGGTTTTGTCAAAGTGATTCGCATATTCGATTAAAAATACAATATATAGGTACTTTTATATATTGATTTATTAATAGGTTATAGCGGTATTTTCATTAATTAGATAATTGCACTGTAACTTATGCGCTGTAGTATAAAAAAAACCAACGCCAAGTTCATTCCGACGTCTTTAAGATAGGTACACATAACACTAAGGGCCATAACTATAGCTTGTTTTTTAATCTCAGAGACTGAATTGACAGATCTAAATGTCAAGTTTACAAATAATGATACCTGATTTTTATGTGTACTGCTGTGCATACTGAATACCTATATTATGTAAACCGACTTTTCTAAACGTAAGTTGATGTCGTTTTTTCGGGCGTCAATTAACCGATATCTCAAAAAGGAGGGAGTGATAATACGTTCGTTGATCATCTCTTATATTTTTTTGGTGTATGTTAATTGATTTTCCGACTTCCGATTGTAAAAATCGATTTCAAAGATTTTTTTGAAGAAATACTTCTTTTGGCGCGATTATGAAAAATGATGAGAGTGAATTTTTACGATGCGCGCGCACACCGACAGATAAATGTGACAGTCTGAAGTTAGTTGCTACCGACAGAAAAAAGCAACACCCTGAAGTTAGTTGCGAACCTTTTTATTTGGTATTTTTGGATTGTTACGCCAAAGAAGTATAACTTCTTAAGTGCGCACATCAGTACACACTCTTTTTTTATTTAAAATAGTGCACTTCAGAGGTAGCAATGTTGTTAACAAGTCTGGATCTGATGATAGGTGGAATACCTATGAAAGTCGAGGAAAATACTTAATTTTTGGTGTAATTAGATGAGATATTATTGAAGTAGTTTTTAGTAACATTTGATTTTGACTAATTTTTAATTTTGAGTTTTTTAGTCATCATCTGTATAGTTAGTAAAATATAATAAATGTGTGTTTAAAAATAATTTATTATATATTTTTTTTATAATTTTGTGATAATGTAAATTAGTTTTGTTTAAATTAGTTTTGTTTAAATTCGTTTCAAACATACACGCTCACATTTTTTAACGAAATGTCATAAAAATCGGTAATAGATTTAATTAACATTTTCCGATAATGGCACGTCACTATTTATGAATCGCAAAAAACTGACAATATTGCTAATGTCAATTTAGTCTCCGAGATTAAAAAACAGGCTATAGTTCGTATTGAGATGTATGACGCGCACTTGGCGACCGAATGGCGACGCTTTGGCGACGCAGGAACGCTAGACCTAGCCATGGCAACGTCGCTGGCCACGTCGCAATGGCGTCCCGGTGAGTTATGGCCCTAAAATTAATAAAATCAGTAGCCCCCGACAAAACATACGTACAAGTAAAGTAACTAAAAACTATTTCGATCATGCCAGCCCGTACTTCTCCCCGTGTTAGACCGGGCTCCTTTTCAGAATAGACCATCTGCCTTCCTGTGCCAGGCAGCTCCGGGTGAGTCGCTGCGAAACTTTACCACCTAGTCAGATGTCACGGTGTTAGTGACGGCAAGCCTATACTCGCCTTTTACGACCTGCCTGGCGGGAAGGCAGATGGTCTATTCTGCAAAGGAGCCCGGACCAACACGAGGGAAACGGGGGAAAAACCATTTCGGAATCATAACCTTACTTTCTAAAATAGAATTATCAAATCGCGACCTGGTTTTTACAGTTTTATTTAAATTATTTTGGATGATAATTTATGCATACGAGCGACTGGGTGGTGGAAATTATCACCTCTAGCTCATGAGCACGATAAAGAGTTATCGTAAAGATGATTCGTAAAGTATTTGTAAATTTAAGGGAACCCACTTAATGCATGCAGTTACGGATCCAAGGTTTAAGGGTTTATTCAGGACCGACTTCAAATCTTGCAGGTCGAATACTATTTAATCTTAAGCTAGACCTCTGTCGAGTCCCTCTCTATATTGTCCATCCCTTGGATTCCGTATGGTCCCCATTTCAAATGGCAAGTAGGTACTGTGTTGTGGAAGTAGTTATAAATTTTAACTGTTTGTATTCCTACAACTCTTCTCATAGGTACGTTATATTTTACAAGCAAAGGCAGGGCTTTCAATCTTCAGCTTAGGGACATTCTCTCTTAAAGAGTCTTACGTCAGGGTTGACACTTCCTAACAGGCGTTCGTCGCTGACAGGCACGCTAGCCGCGTTGCGCGTTTATCATTTATTTCTTAATATCAGGATATTTGTCTGCTTTATTGTCATTAAATATTTTATAAAGTACACCATAAAATAGTTTAAAAAGAAAAATGTACCGTTTTATGGAAAGGGTAATGAATGCGAAGAGAGCTAAGCAGGTTTGCAAGGATCGTGATATTTGTCACTCGATACCCTTTACCTACCACGATAGAAACTTAGCGTGAAGGTAAGTAAGTACGTAAAGAAAGTCAAAAGGAGTTGTGACTACATATTGTGTCATGTCGTTATTAGATATTACTTTAGCGGCGCTCAGCACTATGAGCATTTACATGGCGTTTAAAGTTTGAATTTGTGAATATATGATTTTTTAAGTCATTAAAGTGTATTCGCTGAGCGCAATATAATAGCGCTGAGAGCCTACGCAGCACATCTTAATTTTCAAGTTTGCTTGATTTCGTACAACAGTGTGTCTTCTGTACGTTAGTAATCTTATCTACTTAATATGTGGCAGTATTCGCCAGCACCATGCCTCCAAGTTTCTTAGCGGATGACCTAATAGTGAATATATTTGGCTAACATATATTTATAATTTAATTTATCACCTCTGTGGTCTAGCGGTCCGGGTGTTGGACTTGACTGCATGAGGTCCCGGGTTCGAATCCCGGGTCGGCCAACACAAATAAAATTGGAATTTTTCCAATTTTCTAATAAAAAAAAATGTTGGTCGGGATTGGAAATGTGCCCGGTTGGCGATAGGCTTGCCACTTATCACATTGTGGGACTTAGTGTCTTCGGGTAGTCGTGGGTGCCTTGGTTGTACCTCTGCCTAGCTCTTCGGGGATATGGGCGTGAAGATACTTGTATATATATTTAAATGACTATGTTCTATAGTATAAAAAAATCAACTTTTTACAATACAAAAGTGAGTTCAGTGAATTATAAAATACCTTCATTCTGCATAATTAAATCCCAGATAGATAATATCGTAAAACATCGACCAATATTGGAGAAGCCGCAATACTAGCGAAATTAGACGCAAATTTAACACGTATTTGCTGTAAATTACCTTCTCCAAGCTCCCCTGAAAAGGAAATCAGGTAAAGTTGATGTAGGCTATATTGCAATTTAAAAATGTTATACAAAATTAAGTATAGCAACAACTCTTAGTATAAGATCCCAACCTACATTCACCTACACTGAGCTGGTAATAGAACGGAACATTTTTAATAAACTTCGTATATCAGAAATCGTATTAAAAATGGGTTGTCCAAAAAAATCCCGGATTGTTATTTAAAAACATTATTTAGTGTTTTTGGAGGCAATCAACGAGTTTGCAATAAAATTGTGCATCCTACTAATATTATAAATGCGAAAGTTTGCGAGTATGTATGTATGCAAGGCAAATTTAAATTCTTTTTCGAAGTTTAATTTCTTTTAATTGCTAGACTCTTTTACATCAGATAGCGTGCACCATATGTTGTGTATGACATATTAAAATTTTCATGGAAGTTCGAGAAAGGTTTAAACGATACAAAAGACGCAAAACCTTTGAAGAAATAAAATAACAACATTTCAATTTCTCCCGTACAAAACGATATTAGTTCTCAATGTCACACGAAACATAGTTTGCTATAGCCTATAGCTAGTAGTAACAAGAGCTGTCAAACATATAAATCTGCGTTCTTGTCTTATTGCCGAACGATAATTGATTTGAATACCTCGGACACAATTTGATAGAGACATAGCATCGTTTAAAAATCATTTATTGTTAACATACTTAAGACATATTGTTACTAATACAAAGTAGGTATTCATAAGTATGAATGATATTTTTATGTTATGAGGCAGTGAAAAAGCAAACGGCTCTCTTGGTGGTAAGGGATAATAGTGAACTGTACACACCATAGATGTTACTGCGTAGCTACTATGTGGCTGGAATGTTAGTTATGATAGATCTATAGTCAAAATCTATCGTGTACCCTACCCTCTGCAAGGGAACACGAGGTTATCATCATGGTGTACGGGATAGGTAAGGTGGTTTATCCCTACCTGCAATGTATTATTTTTTTTTTATTTTTGCGTGAGCGTAAGCATCTGCTATTAGACAAGCTTAATTAAATAAAACACATATTGGTCTGGGTCTTTTGTGTAGATTAGACCATCTGCCAACCTACCAGGCAGCTCGAAGATTGGACGTATGTTACTTATTTATCCTCGAATGGCTCGAATGGCCTAACGGATTTATCTGAGATTTGGAACACAGATAGATTGTGACCTGGATTAACATATAGGCTACTTTTAATCTCGATCACACAACGTAAAATGAAAATGCAGATGAAGCCGCAGGCAACAGCTAGCAAGTTAATATTCTTTTCTCTATTGTCCAATCCCGTGAAGGTAACTGACATCAACATATCTATTTATGCGTAGACTAGCAACCCAGATAAAAAACAGGCCACCTAACTGCTGCACATTGTTTAAGTCTTAAACTTTAAGTCGGGATAAAATTTTCTTATTATTATGTTAATACTGCACCCACTAAAAAAACTTTTTAATAAATAAAAAACACTTCTGTCTAGGATTTTTAGGGCAATCTATTTTCAATATTTATTTTCTGATATACTAAATCTATGTATTTTATATTTTTATAAAATGTATAGAAATGGATTATAAAATATATATGCAATGGAGATTCATTTTTATGAATCTCCATTTCGCGAGGTCATCGCTTTACGCCTGAGGGGATGGATCAATTTTGCTAATTTTTTTGTTGTATTAGTTGTCAGGAGAAGATTCTTATGAAAAAAGAACCAAGTGATTGCAAGAAAAATGGAAAAAATAATGCTCTAATCAAAACATAATGATAGTAGCATTTAATATTACGTGAAGCGAAGTTCGTCGGCTCGACTAGTTTATTTTAAAATAGGTTTCATACTACTACCAGCTGGGTAAGGGTCGATCTAGGTTTGGATCTTAGAGCATCTCAGACGCTTTTGGGTCAATAGAGCGAAAGGAATTTGTTTTTGAATTGTTGTCTTTAATCAAAAATATACCACAAACTTTTTTGTCAAGAGCACCAAAAATGGCACGATAAATCGTAATCAGGACGAATCTTTTCTATTTCTCTAATCAAATCATTTCTTTTTAAATAAAGATTGTTCACAGAAAAACGATAAATATTTTTTTAACCTCTCGAAATAGCGACAATCGATAACTGGACCCAGGGGGTTGCCTAGAGAAAAGCGCGCTATTATCGCGGTAAGGGGCACGGCGGCATCAAACAGGCTTCTGCTATTATAGCCGTTTCGTTAGCGAAAGCGCCCCGATTGCTTCCCTTTCCATCTTTTATGTCTTTATGAAGCATTTTTTTTTCTAATTATTAAATCTGTGGGGTTGGCACGAAAGAAAAAACAAATTTAATTTTTAACGTGACAACGTCCTATAATTCATTAGAGCCGACTGCACGCACCAAAAACACGACTCATGCGGCGTTACCTCGCTCTGAGGTGTTCCATTTAAGGCTTGAAAGCGAGCAAGCGAGAGCGCGGAACGAGCGAGAAAGAGGCACAATCTGCCTCCGTTCTTATGACGTTGTCACGTTCAACTATAGTCAGTAAAACGACTTCACAGACAACCCCTTTTTTTAAGGAAGACCTACCTACGACATTAAACGTTTCCCAAAAAAAACCTCCATTCGAAAGCTTCATGATTTTTTAATAATGGCATTTTACAGCGCACAAGCAGATTGCTCTCCCGATGATAAGATACAACCATGGCCTATAGATAGCATACATTTTATCAGCGAGTCTTGTCCTAAATGTTGGGCCTATGCATAGTGCGAGACTACCCTCCGTACTTTCTGGAAAATGACACGGTCAATATAGAGGCAGGAACATTTCCGCCTTGTGTTTCACTTTACACCCAGAGGTTTTGTTGATAATGACCAAATTAGGGTAATTTAAGCATTGGGATGCTCGTCCCTTACGACCTGCTTAATAGGGAGGCAGATGGTGTGTACTACCGAAAAATTCAGACCAACACTAATCTAAAGAAACAAATGCAAAAATATGTAAATTTCTTCATAAGAAGACCAGACCATACATACAGACCATGAGTTATCCCAGTTCTGAGGTTATTGTCTAGTTTTTGTGTGTTAAAATATAAGGAAGGAGACATAGACCTTTTTTAAACCAGATATCTGAATGGGTTCCAGATAGAAAGCTTATACGCGGGCGTAGCGGATCTAGTGCTTTATAAGCAGCCCCGGATCTAGAGGGGGGGGGGGGCAAGCTGGGGCCTATGCCCCGGGCGGCAAGTTCAGAGGGCGGCCAAATTCATTATTTACTAACAAATAATTATATGTGTTTTATTATTTTATTTATTTGTGGTCAATAATAATTGACCACAAATAAATAAAAGTTTCATTACAGAAATTAACTGTCATTTTACTGTGGCCATATCAACTCGACCGATTATCAGGGACAGCACACAGAACTTGTGACATGTCGGTCACGAGGCGCTACTCTAGACGTATTTTAATATGAGCACCTGTCGTGTCCTTGCCCGTTCCGTCACATTAAAGGATAGCGCCCAGTTGAACGGACCGGGACGGGGCGCATCGCAGCGCAATAATCCGCCTAGATCGCTTGCATACATTTTGTATGGAGCAACGCCCACTAGGCCGAGGCGCGGTGGATTTCCGCGAGGCATCCCGTGCGCATACCCCGATGCGGCCCACAGTGACCAAAGATCCTATATTACTGTTAAGAAAAGAGCATTATGGTATTTTAACGCTTAAGTTTCGTACGACAACTACTAGAGGCGCCACTTTCCTTACTTGCAGATCGTATGACAACTACTAGATGGCGCAACTTTCCATACTTGACGATTTTAACGTCGAGTGGGCTCTCTATTTCGTTGCTTTATTTTGGTACTGAGTAACAGAAATCCGCACCGATGCGATGCGGCCCGGCCCGCATCAGTGGGCTTTGCAATGCGATGCGCCCCGGTCCGACACCTTCCGCCCCGTCAACAGTGGGCGCTATCCATAACAGATTGTCTGCTCAAAACTTTGCAAAAATGGGACAAATTTCAATGGAATATTGGATAAAAGAGGCGGAAGAAGTTGCTAAAAAAAGTGGTGTTGACTCTGTTTTGCAATTAACAAACGAATACCAAAACGTAAAAGACATTTCGAGTTTCGACGAGACGTGTGAAGACGAATTACAAACATACCAAACTGTTCAACTATTTTCTAAAGAAAAAATGATGGTATTTGATCGAATCATATCTGAAATTAAAAAAGAGCTTTGATTGTGCTACCAGCCTTAATTTAAATTTTGCTTTTCTTAATGGTAATGGTGGTCTATTATTTTGAGAATGTCAAATGAAGAACTTCAAAAGTATGGAGCAGATCTGCCTTGAAAATACGAGCGAGATTTAAGCGCCGTCGAATTCTGCCAGGAACTCTTACGTTTTTAAAGAGCAAGCTCCGATTTTATTTGGTGATATAGACAAGGTTAACGGTAGGTATCTATCTCTCGCAACAGATCTGTGCGTATGATTTGCAGGATGCTTTTCCAAACCTTTCTATTGCGCTGCGTATTTACTCAACGCTTCCTACTACATCCGCAAACTGTGAGCGAAGTTTTAGCAACTTGAAATTAATAAAAAAATATTTGCGATCTTTTATGAGCCAGAAACGTTTATCAGGTCTTTTATTGATAGAAAATCGTATAGCACACACGTTGAATTATGACAAGGTTATCGATTTACTTGCTGAACAAAAAGCTCAACGAGTAAAATTTTAATTCAGAATAATTGAAATTGAATACAACTATTATTTTATTTTTTATTTTTACTAGACTTATTTTTATTTTTAATCCTATCCTGTGCTGTGAATAAAATATATATTATATCCTATGCGTTCATGTCTATACATCTTTAAATAAATAAGTACAACACGGAAAGAACAGCACAGGACGCATTATTTCCGGAAGGCCTATGTCTTAGTGAATATCTGATAACTGAAATTATAGAGACGATATAGGTAAAAGTAAATATAAGTCGTTGGGGGCGGCATATTTCAGTTTTTGCCCCGCCTAAAAAATTGAAGATCCGGGGCTGTTTGTTAGTATCTACTTCAATATTGTTTTACCTTCCTGTTCACCTTCGACTGATTCTTCCTGAGCTGTCGGTAACGGCTTCGTTGTGATGTCCGGTCGAGCACGACTCTGCACGTCCTCAGCGAGGCGCATTTTTAGATCTTCATAAACTCTGCATTAACAGAATTACTCCTTCAACATTCTTTAAGTAGGTACGCAAGATTGTTTTGGAATCATGCATGACTCCTTTAGAATGAAAAAAGAAAATTAATGCAAAAGTTTTTTTTTTAATTTTGCTTTTAAGACGAGCGGGGTAATGGTTTACCTGAAGTTATTTGTTTACAAGCCAGATCGTCGTTTAAGGTGGTAATGTGGTTGCCAACCTAAGACTAGTTGGTCGTAACTGATAAGCTTCACTTTCTCATTTTTTTCCCAATGGGTTACAACAATGGCAGTACGTACGATTTGGCGTACGAAGATAGAGTATACTGGGTAAAGTTTAAACAACACGAATATCTTGCAAACCGTTGGCGGGGCAGTAAGGGGTCCAAGGGGAAAACGAAGCGGACGGCCGTTCTTAACTCGAATCTCAGTGTTGCGTAGCACTCCTCGCGCTTTGGCTGTTTTTAGAAGACACAATTGTGTTTTGATGACCAAAAGTAAGTATTTTTGCTTGGAGATTTTTCCAATTACTGTATAATAGAAACGCTATTTAAGTGACAGTTTTGAGTGTTCGTTTTTGTTTGAAATGAAGCTCGTGGAATATGACATCGAGACTAGTCTTTGTGCGTCATTGTAGATACAATTGCCATAACTGAATTTAACCTAAAGTAGGAGTTGGGGACGGTTGAAACATTTTTTTGGGTACGGTTTAAACATTGTATTAATTTTTTTTAGTTATTTTACTAGTACGCATAAGTAAGACTTCGACCGGACAAATAGACTTGTCGAAGGACAAAGACGCATATGAGGAGGTGAAAATCGCAGAATCATTGCAAAAAGCGGCAGAAAAGCATGGGTTAATCCATTGTCCGCTTTTAAGTTATATTCGAAAGCGAGATATCTTTTGAGAGCAAGAAAGTCCAGACATGGAACATACCTAAAGCACACAACCAAGTGTATAATTTACAATTATAATTCATGAGGTGTATAATTTAAAATCTGAAAACTACGCACCCAGACACCACAGCAGCATTAATATTCAGGAATTTTCTCCAAAAGCCAGCACAAGTGCTCAAACAATTTCTTCCAGTATAGCTGTATTTTCACCGGAAACAATACGACCATTTCCGAGAACTCCTCCAAGACAAAATAATAATCGAGGGCGAAAAATCAGGAAGTCTACTATTAACAATGAACCACCAGATAAGGAAGAGATAAGAAAAGAGCAAGAAATAAGACTGAAGCGAACAAGAGCTAAACGAGTAAAGAAGCAATTGGATGGAGGAAAAAAGAAGCAATTTGATGAAGGAAAAATTAAAAGAAACACCACAAAAGGAAAAAGAAAAATGTATAAGTGGAGGTATCATCACAAAATGAGGACTACTTCTGTCTTGTTTGCATGACACCATACTCAGAGAGTAGACTCGGAGAACAGTGGATATTGAATCCACCAGTTGTAAACTGTGGGCTCTAAAGTGGTCTTAGCTATATTTGTCAGAAATGCGACTCCGATTCGTCTTTAAATTTCAAATATGATTGATTGCGATATGATTTGATTGATAATGAAAGCGAAAAAGAGTTTTCCTGATGTCTTTTTTTTTCAAATTGTATTGTTTTGATATGTTTAAAAAACAAACAGTTAATTTTTGTTTTTTTATAATTCATTTAAATTTTAAATCATTTTATATCAATGTTAAGTAATTTATTGTTACAGATGATTGATAACATGCATAGATAATAAATAGAGTGCTCTAAAAATATTAAAGGCTGATTGTATTATTTGCATGTGTTTCAACTGACCCCAATCACTGTTTCAACCGCCCCTGGTATGGGGACGGTTGAAACAAATCGGATTTATTTCTTAATCAGTTCTTCTGTTAAAAATAACACACCTGGAACTAAAACCATAGCCTATTAGTAGACAGAAACATGCTCTTTCATTTAACGTATCTTCTTTGTCGCTTGGGTTATAAAAAGCAAAATTATGGACGTTATAAATGAAACTGTTTCAACCGTACACAGTCTACCCTACTTTAAACATTAGGGAAATTTGTCCTCTCTGACCATACAAGGTACGTATAATTTGCTGCGCGAAGACTTCGAGACTAGACGAAATCGGTACTCAGAGTTTTAACAAAGGTATAAACATATGTAACTACCTCAATCACACGAAGGAAATTAGCTCTAAATGAGTGACTTCGAAGTAGCTAATGGATCTGCTCATTATCAAATTGCACCCTTTGGCTCAGATTATAGGGGATCCAGCAAATTGTTCAGCGTCAACAAAGGTGGAAAAGGGACGTCACGAGGCGTGTTGACACCCGATGTATACCGTGCATATACATATATGACACGTCATGCGATGCCACACCACGCTTCACATTACTATCCATAATTTTTAACAAAATTATCGAAAATAAGGTCTTATCTAAAATAAAATTTTAGTAGCTCAACGATGCGTGATGCGTTCGGTGGTGTGTTTAAACTTTTATCGGCAGCACGCTTATGATCAACTGGATATTGTACCATGAGCCAGAATGTTGTCACGTAGCGTGTTAAGAAGATACTTGCACCTAAAATCCTTTTACCGCAAATAAACGCCTTCTTCTATAAATACTTGCGTCTGACTATATTAATTATGTAAATATGGAAATGATAATTATTGACTCGCGTTAGCTTTCATAGCGCCGTGTGGTGTTTGAGTATGTTTCCACCTTTAGTTTTTCTACTTCAAATTCTATAATGTAAAGTATCTTTACGCCAATATCCCCCAAGGCATAGGCAGAGGCACATCCAGAGCACCCAGGACTATACGAAGACACTAAGTCCCACAATGTGATAGGTGGCAAGCCTATCGCCAACCGGGCTCATATCCTATTCCGGGCAACATTATTTTTATTAAAAAATTAATATATATATATAGTTTCTTATTTTTTGTTACCCGACCATGGGATCGAACCCGGGACCTCAAGAAGTCTAGTCCGACGCCAGACCGCTAGACCACAGAGGCGATGACTCTAATTTTGAGAAATTCTAGAATATCGTTGCAGAAAAGCTGTATTATCTCTATTTTGTAATGGCACACTCCATATAACTTTCAGAGTGTGATCTTCATAGCCTTACTTCTCCACACCGTTCCATCATTGCACTCAGTGAATTGATGCAAACCACCCGCATTTAGTGAATATTCCACGTAGAAGAATGACCAATTTCTGGCAAAACTACGAGATGCCTTGAGATTCTTACATTATCAGCACTGTTAAAGATTGGAAAAAGTATCTTCACGCCCATATCCCCGAAGAGGTAGGCAGAGGTACAACCAAGGCACCCACGACTAACCGAAGACACTAAGTCCCACAGTGTTATAGGTGGCAAGCCTATCGCCAACCGGGCACATTTCCAATCCCGACCAACATTTTTTTTATTAGAAAATTGGAAAAATCCAATTTTCTTTGTGTTGGACGACCCGAGATTCGAACCCGGGACCTCATGCAGTCAAGTCCAATACCCGAAGCGCTAGACCACAGAGGCGATAAGATTGGAAGCCTTCCTAAAGCAGTGTTGCGAAGAAATATAACTTAGGTTCTGTTCCCCCGTGTTGGTCCGGGCTCCTTAGACGATCCACCATTAGAATAGACCATCTGCCTTCCTGCCAGGTAGCTCGTAAAAGGCGAGCACAGGCTTACCGTCACTAACACCGTGACATCTGACTAGGTGGTAGTGTTTCGCAGCGACTCACCCGGATTGGTACCACCGCCTTACCTATTCCTGCCGCCATAACGTCATGACGTGTTTCGGTTTGGAGAGTAAGGTAGCCGGTAAACTTACTTTTGCTCGAGGCCTAACATCCCGGCCTCAGGTTGGCAACGCACCATTACCACCTTTGGTGTCTCTAGATGGCGTGAATTTCTTTCCATCAGGAAATCCGTCTGCTTGTTTGCCTTCCAATATCATAAAAAAAAGAGAAAAAAGAGGTAAATTTAAAGCCAAAGTGAACAGGCTGCTTCTAGCTTAGTACACCACCATCTTTGTTCCTTTCACGTCCCATAAAAAAAAGAAAAAAGGTAAATTTAAAGCCAAAGTGAATAGGCTGCTTCTAGCTTAGCACCATCTTTGTTCCTTTCACCTTCCACAAAAAAAGAAAAAAAAAGGTAAATTTAAAGCCAAAGTGAACAGGCTGCTTCTAGCTTAGCACACCACCATCTTTGTTCCTTTCACCTTCCATCAGGTGAGTTGAGTCTCATTGCATTGGGCTATAACTCACTAAATAAAGATGGTAGAATCGAAGTTCGCTTCAAGACTCTCACGTGGCAGGCAGAGAACATAGAGTGTCAAAACTCACGATCCTTGGTAACCTGCCTCGTTTCCTTCACATTTATTACTATTTGCATACAAACAGGTCCGTTCGGAGACTCTTCATACCACGTTTGGACAAAACCCTACCATATTTGATATTTTCCATCGTCGGTGCTTGGCAAAACTTCCAAATATTCATATTTTGAAATGAAGAAACACTTGTACTGTTTTACGTATCACTTATAATTTATTATTTTACGAGTATAAACAGCCTACCTACCGGTTTCGCTTATGACAGCATCATCAGGGCTAGAACTTTTAAAATAATAAATTATAAGTGACACGTAAAACAGAACAAGTGTTTCTTCATTTAAAAATATGATATAATTTGATGGTAGAATATCTTCCTAAGTCTCTTCGGGAACATACATCCATCCACTTTGGCATTGTAAGTTTATCTATTTTGTCAATCTTCTATCTATCATTCTTTCAACTTGACCGAACCACCAAAGCATGCCTTTTCTCATTTTTATACCACACTTTCTTTCAATCCAACTCTTTCTCGGATATCACTATCACGAGTGCGGTCAGCGAGCGTTACACCACAGATTTTCCATAGCGCTACAATTTCGATTGCATTTATCCCACTTACAAGCTGACACACACCCAACTCTCGTTTCCATAAAGGAACGTCGGGTAAAGCACAGAATTGTGCAATGAGAGTTTAGCACCGTAGGGGGCAGACTCGTGTCTTTTTTACCTAACAAACCATAAAAGGCTGTCACGGAGTCTTGATTCCTGAAAGGCTAATAGAAATGTCGACATTTGGCCCTATTCGATAGTAGACCTTACTAGGTAGTAAAAGGTTGGTACCACCGCAATACCTATTGTGCTAGTGCTGGCCATTCTTCGTGTTGCGTGCTGCAGGGTAGGGTAGCGGGTAGGTATATATTTTCACATGTGTGCATAAGACATAAACATCATCACAAGTAACATCTATGGTGTCTATAGGCCCTGGTCGTCTTATTTATCTTATTTTATTTTATTATCTACATATATGATATATGAATTACATTTCCTTTGGTCTTCTTTTATGTCGTGTTATTTATGGTCAGTCGAATGGGAAAAAATATTTCAATACTCAACATTAGGACAGAACACCGTATATTAAGTTAGTTAGTAATAGTATCTTCACGCTCATATTCCCTACCCACGAGTCACGACTAGCCAGACACTCCATAACCTTATAGGTGATAAGCATATCGCTTACTGGGCTCATATCCAATCCTGGGCAACTTTAATTTTAATAGGAAATCAAAAATAGGTACACAAATTATTTTTTTGTTGCCCAACCCGGGGATTGAACCCGACACCTCAAAAAGTCAAGTTCAACACAGCCAGACCACAGAGGCGATGAATTAGTATTACATATTAAAAAAATCAAGATTTTCCCTTAATTCACAGACCTATATTCCATAATAAATGTTAGGGTTTAGAAAAAAGGCAAGCCATAAACATCATCTTTGTTCTTATCGATCGCGTGCAGGACTTTTGGGAAACTAATCTGTTGGTATTTCAGTACGTTAAAGAAACTAACCGATGTCCAACCGCTTGAATGACTTCATCGATACGTCTTTCTTCTTCAGATCTAAAATCTATCAGAGGTACGTTGAGTACAGTCTGACAGCCAGACTCGATAACATTACGATAACGCAAAATGGCAGACAGAAGTTCCTTTGCGCCGTTCAATTCTTCCCTTTTTTCATCAGTCCATTGTTGTTCTAAGGTCCTGTTTGCAAATAGATAGGTTAAAACGCCAGTGAGTGATATCCCCGAAGAGGTAGGCAGAGGTACAACCAAGGCACACACGACTAGCCGAAGACACAATGTGATAGGTGGCAAGCCTATCGCCAACTGGGCACATTTCCAATCCCGACCAACATTTTTGTTGGCCGACCCGGGATTCGAACCTGAGACCTCATGCAGTCAAGTCCAACACCCGGACCGCTAGACCACAGAGGCGATAAAATAATACATTATCTTTATTTCACTTAAACCTACAAGAGGCACCCGTGACGCGTCTATACACAAATAAACGCGGCCGCACACTGAGAAGAATATCAGCGGCTGGCAAGAATATCAGCGGGATTATCTTTTTTTTAAATATATTTACAATAATTAACGTAATGATACATTATATTTATAAGAGATTAGCATGTGGAGCAATTATACCCAAGCCGTCTAATCAACTAAATATTCAGCAATGGTATAATAACCCTTTTCATTTAATTTACATGTAACACATTTTATTAGTTGGAAGTTTTTTCATATAGTTGGGAAGTTTATTGTAGAACTGTATACATTATTGAGCCATGAAAGAATGGCTTACTATGTGGAGACGAAACATATTCACAGCAAGATTATTTTTGTTCCTTGTATTGACATAGTGTACCTATATCACAATTCTTTTAAATAAACTTGATTTTCTGTGAACATACCTAAATTAAGTTTTCAAAGATATACTTGTCCGCGTGGTTAATAGTCCCACAGGAACATTTTTTCGGGATGAAAACTATCCTATGTGTTCCCTCTATGTGAGTGCCAAATTTCATGAAAATCGATTCAGCTGTCTTTGCGTGAAGGAATATCAAACAGACAAACATATAAAATTTCGCATTTATAATTTTAGTAGGAATTGAATTTCGTGTGCGTATTAAGTGAAATTAGTAACTTTTGCTGGCATTTTAAATAATGTTGTTCAGTAAAGTGCACAAATGAAATAATCACGAAGAAATTACTGTATCCTTGTTCCTTGTTGCCGTCAATCTCGTTAAACTCAAACGAGCTTGTGTAATGAGGTCACAGCTTTACTCAAAACCTGACATGACAGTCACTGACAACTTGTGACTTATTTTGAATTTAAGCTCTCAAATTGTTAATTGTCATAATCAGTCATGTCAGACTCTAAGGTAAAGCAGTAGGTAATATCCTTACCTAAGCTAATCAAGTGGAATTTGGATGTAACACACGATACACTAATTTCTTTATGAATACTTTACATGCGCACAAACTGAACAAAATTACCAAAAAACTGCATCCATATTTCATCTATTTCCCGCCAAAACTCTATTTTTTTTTTATGAAATGACAAGGCAAAGATGCAGACGAATGGCATAATGGTAAGAATTAAGAATTAAGTAAGTATGTCTCATATAAATACCTACTCATGGAATTAGCGCGCACTGAACTGTGTAATATATAAAACGATGTAAAATGATATACAAAAGCGCAAGCTTTTGACTACACAGATACAATCACACATCGACCATACATCCCAATAGACGCCTATTCTTTATAATTTTGCTTTGAAATAATTCTGGCAAATAGCTGAGGTGCGGGGAAGCGCGGAAGTGCTTTCTTATTGGCCTTTGCAATGACAAAACGTCATATTTAAATACAGACATGTAAGATTAGGGATGAGACATATTTAATACGAACAATATATTTTATCGATATGCCTTTTATTTTATGAAGTATGATCTTGTAACGGATTATATCGCATTTTGTTATTGCACGTCACATCGCAGCTATGCAACACAACGTCTCAAGATCACAAATTTTTGCGGTTGAGAGTAATATCCGTACTTGAATATATTAGGTCCTTACGTCTGTAATTGGCGTTTTGTAGGGGAGGAACATAAGTCGAATATTTTAAAGTAATATATATATTATCAACGTATGAACCATTGTTTCCTATGCACATTTGCCATTTCATAGGTATTTTTTTTTAAGATTCCTGGACAAGTTACACAAATTGAATCTAACCCCAAAGTAAGCAAATTAGGTATATGCTTGTCTTATGGGTACTAATACATAAAAACCAACGATACTAATACATAAAAACCATTCAAAAGGGAATCAATAAAATTTTTGGACGTGGTTTAGACTGCCCCATCGAAATTGAATATTTTCTTTTGCAAAACGTTATTCAAATTTCGAAAAAAATAGTTCAATTAGCTAATTAATCTGTTGGAGTTAGGTTCAGGTAGACGTTTCTTACATTCCAACTGATGCTCTTCTAATTGAGAAGCCGTCTGTTGTGCAGTATGTAGTCTAGCATTGTCATGAAGCAGCAGTGGCGTAAAGTGTATAAAGCAATCTTCTGCAAAATGTTGAGATTTAATACGTAATGTATTTGGAATTTGGAATTCAGAAACCAATTCTCTCGTCTGGCTTCTTTAAACCAAATTAGATTTTTTATTTTATGATTTTGTGGATACCTGATATAACTGCCATACTTATTAAATTGAATTGTTTTTATTCATTCGAGTAATTCTCACCTGAACTACAAAATATCGTCGAAATACTGTAAACAAATTAGTTTTAAAATTGTCCCAGCCCTTTGAAAGTTTTATGACATACTGACCCCAACATCGCCTATCGGAACCAGTCTTGAATTTATATCACCCAGATAAACACCTAATGCACTTAAAAGAGTTCAATAAAATCGGCTCAACTATATAAGGGTTATTCAACGACGTACAACAGCGCCCTCTACCGCGTTTAGTTCAGAAGTTCAGTTTTCCATAGTGTTGGTCCGGGTCCGCTGACTAAAATAGATCACCTGCCCCTCTGCCAGGCACCTCGTAAAAGGCGAGCAACGGTAACACAGATAATTGTCAACAAGATCATTGTTGATAGAGTGGTGTCCAGCAACCTCTCTGGGTAGTTATCCACCGCCTTACCCATTCCTGCCGCTATAATGACAGTGTCACATTCCGATTCGGAAAGTAGGGAAGCAAGTAGATTTGCACAATAGGCCTCACCTTCCAACCATAGGACAGCAACGCACCTGTGACATCTGTGAAGTCTATAGGCCATGATTATCTGTTACCATTAAGAGAGCCGTGTGCTTGTTCGCTGCCTTCTCACATAAAAAAGAATATCTATCTAGAGGCCAGCTCAAAAGTACACAGAGTAAGTTTTCTACTGTCTGTCAGTGCTTAAATTTATCGATAAAATACATAAATACCTACTTACAATACAGGTACAAGACCGATATCCTATTCAGGATAAATAAATAAAAATATCAATAATATAGATTTGCACATTAGACTATCACTAGCTGTATGCAAACGAAAGTGATAGCTTGAAAATCACATGTGTAAGAAAGGGATATAAACACGCATCTAACAATGACTGACCAGTATATGATGAACTCCGATAAACATTAAATAATATAAACGTAATTATGAATGTTTTTATTTTTAATTAACCTACGGAAAGTTGTACAACCTTTCGGTAATTTGAAGTGCGGCTGTCTTTACCGTATCATTTAATTGAACAAACAGTCATTTTATATCTGTTTTTTTATACAATAACGCGACAATGTTTATAGGTCACAAACCTGATCGATACTGTTCATATTATTTAAAGTAATAGGCTACATTAGAACAATTACACTTATGTGTTGACAGAACTGTGTTGCCTTATGTGCGGCGTCTATTGGGATGTATGGTCGATGCAATCACAGCATGTGCCTGGTGCACAAAAAAATCCCTTTTATCTTACAGAGTTACACTTAAAATACCAACCCAATTTGGAGAGTACCTAGTTTCAGCATTGATTTTCACTGCTACACTTTCGAATTATGAAATAAATAATGACAAAAAAAACAAAAGACCCATGGATATTATTTAAAAAAGAAGGCAAACGAGCAAGGATGTCCTTGTGACTTAAGAACAGAGGGCTGATTTCGTATCTTTTTAGTGTTGATCACTGGCTAAAGTGTACATCAAATAGCTGTCAAATGACGTGTTGTATACTTGCTATCTCCTGTGATCAAAAGAAATACGACGGAGATAACAAATACAAAACACCTCATTTACCACCTACACTTTACCCAGTGATCAACACTAAAAATATACTGAACAGCCTCGCTGAACACATTTGGACGGACCGGGAGCACTTTAAAGTAGAGCTACTATTCTCCATTTTACTTTCTTTGGTATCGAGTAACCAAAACCGGCCGATGCAATGCGGTGCGACTCGCCTGAGCGTTCTTTGCAAAGCGATTGGCACCGACCGACACGCTCCGCTCCGTGAACAGTGTGCGCTATCCATAAGCCTACATATGCCAATATAAACAATAAAAATAGTGATGAGTAATTACCTCAATATATACGCACGTGGTAATCGATGTGGCAAAACGGGATCTGGTTTTCGTGGTTGTGGTTCGAACCTTTCGTACGGCCGCATCCAGTGGTAAAAACCTTTACCAGGATCAGGTTTTAAATCTTTGAAGGTCAAATATTGGGGCTTGTTGGCTAATTTCGAATTCATCAGCCATTTCTAAATAAAACAAATGGTTTTAAATGGTAGTATACTAAACATTAAATGAAGACAAGCGCTTGTCGCTTAGAGAACAAAACAAGGTCCTTAAAGGATCCTTAAAGATCGGCAACGCATCTGCGATACTCCTGAATTGCGGATGTCCGTGGGCGGCGGTGATCAATTTTCATCAGGTGACCCACTTGCTCGTTTGCCTCCTCTTGTATAAAAAAAGCAAACATTTTCAAGTTAATAGGCAATACTTGGTAGATTGGGCACATACTCAGGTACTTATGCATAATAAGGTAGGTTTTGTGTAATTTTTTCATATAGATTACACGCAGCCGTTTACATCTAAAAACTGCATTCCTTCAACATTACCCATGAAATATCTTTCAATCCCCAAGTTTGTAAGCTGAATCGGTGCAAGATAGATTCATTAAAACAAAACCTTGTGTTTTTTATTCCGCCCGCTCCAATTGAATTTTATAGCAATATCATTTTTGTATTCCTCTTAACGATTTCATTACAATGGTAATTAAAAACTAAAAATAAAAATATAAAGTAGTTTATTGTATTAGATTTATTATTATCTACACCAACTAAACGTGTACATCGACTCGCCAGAATTAATACCAACGCCTTATCTATTCCTCCCGCCATAATATCAGTGCTAGCCGTTTACGTGTTCCGGTTGGGAGGATAAGGTAGCTGGTATACTTACTTTTGCTCGAGGCCTTACAACCCGGACTTAGGTTGGCAGCCCACCATTACCACCTTTGGTGTCACTAGGCGACGTGAATTTCTTACCACCAGGAAATCCGCCTCCTTGTTTGCCTTCCAATACCATAAAAAATACCTAATTAGTTTTAGATCAAACAGTTGTAGATGATGATGAACACATATGATGGTTTTGCAGTTGTGTGCTTTACGAAATTAAATAGACGTAGAGGGTATCATTCTACACAGACATAAAAATGAGTACGGATTTTCACGCCCGGGGATATCCCCGAAAAAATACAACCAAGGCATCCAATGTCAGCCGGATGTACTCGTAATTAGTTTCACAATGTGACAGGTGGCAAACCGGTCATCAAGCAATTATCCAATCCTGGGAGACGTTTTCATTAGAAAACTGAAAAAATATGTTTTACTCGACCCAGAAGTCGAACTCGTGATCTCATATAGTCAACGTCAACACCGAATTACTAAACCACAGGAGTGATAGACATAACAATAATGCATATGTTAAACCTCTGCTTCCGTGAGATGAACTGGTGTAAGAATTGACAAAAGCCTTCGCTGGTCACCAAACGTGTCATACTGTTTAATAGAACACCAAGGTTGCCATCGACACTCTTTCTTATACTCCTCTATTAACACACGATGAATCAATTCGGAACAATTCAAATCACTGAAATATTTTTTTAATTGTCAACATCATTTTAAATAGCAACCCAAAGGATGTTGCAAAGCACGCTTTTGATATTCAATCACAATAATAATGAGAGTAAAATATTATTACTAACATTAGCCTCGAAGAGAAATAAAACTTCAAAATGAAACCATAACAACGACTTCCTACAACTGCCACCTTTTGTGTAACGTTGTAAAAGAGGAAGTTTTGCAAGCTTCTAAAATTAGCTTTTCCTTTCGCAACATAACTTTTAAAACATAAATAACGTTAAACACTATAATGAGTTTCTTAAAGACCACCAGCTAAGCGTGGGTCCACTGTTGTGGTCACAGTAACATGCCTACAACCCTGTAAGACTTGCGACGATACACATTCTCGTCTATTAAAGCTAATAGACTCATGATGTACCTACGCATTGATTAATTCACTAGTTTTCAACCAACTTTGCACTTCAAACTGCACCTAATCTTGGTCGTCTGATATCATACTTAAGCCGACTACACCTTTCAGAAACCCTCCGAATAAGATTTTCCCTTTATAATCCCTTGCTAGTAAATTTTAAGAAGGGTAACAAATAGCTTTGACTAAGCATATCAAAAAGCATCAAAATTGGTCTAGCCGTTAAAAAAAAGAGTATCTTCACGCCCATATACTCGAAGCGCTAGGCAGAGGCACCACCGGGGCACCCACGCCTACCCGAAGACACTAAGTCCCACAATCTAATAGGTGTCAAGCCTATCGACAACCAGGCATATATCAAATCCCGGGCAACCTTATTTTTAATAGAAAATTGGAAAAACCGCATTTTCTTTTTGTTACCAGACCCGGAGAGGCGGGGATCGAACCTAGGATCTCTTGGAGTCAAGTCTAATTAACCGCTAGGCCACAGAGGCGACTTTATATTATTATATACCTAACCAATTACGAAAATTTTGTTACGAACGGCCGTTTTTCAGATCTTAATTAGCGCTTGCTAGTGCAATGTAATATGAATGTGATTAACATTAATAAGTTGGTGATTTGCAACAACCTGTATATATATCACAAAGTAAAGTTACCGTGTTAGAATAAAGAACTGCAGGGATTTCGCTTCATTAAATTGCGCACATTTTTCAGATATTTTGCCCGAATTGTTTTCAGATTTCGTGAAGATTTTATCGCTATCGATAGTCGCTTCTTTCGCATCCATCAGATCTTCTACATTCATGACTTCGTCAGAACCTTCAGTTACGCTTATATTTCCCTCTTCATTAACAATCACATTTTTGTGATACGAATCTCTCATTTGTAACCAAGTTTTGGGTAAATTATTTCCCACTTCATCAGAAACTATATTAATCGTACACTTAGTATTTGATTTACATTCTGTACATGCGTGGTAGGTTATGTTTAGTTGGTTACCGTCAAAATTTGCATTAGTTAAATCATCTAAATTAAATTCGTAGTGATTGTCCATGTCCACAGTCAGCAAAGTATTATTTGGTGATTCTACAGAGATATTACCGTTCGCTTTGTTAATTGTAACAGTAGTAAAATTACAGTGCTCGATTGTAAATATAAGTTGTACAGAAGTATATCCATCAAGTCTCACTTTTTGCGATATCTCCTCTTCGAATTTCTTGGACAAAGTATTGCTAACAGTGCTGTTTTGATAAGTGTCAAGATCAATACCACTTTTTGTCGATAGAGACCTTTTTGATTTCACAGTATTTGATTCTAGTCTTTCAGAATCATATAAATCAAAGTATTCAAGCTCTTCATCAGTCCATTCCGGATAAATTTCGTCTTCTTCAATCATAAATGCAGTAATAATTCTTGTATTATTCGGAAAGGTTACAATTTGTAAACCATCTTTATTCAGTAATATTGAAGTCCCATCCATTCTCCGGGAAAATATTTCACCGAGACCAAAATCTGTTGCCGTTCGAATTAACAACTTTTCTATATCCCAACAGCCATCCTCAATCCACTTTTGTCTCAGTCCACTGGTTTCAATAGATTCAAATTCTTCGATGAAAAGTTCGTTCTCAATTGATTTTATTTCATCTGCATTCAAGATATTTTTTGAGGTTCTAGACGAAGCTTTGCTAGATTTTTCTTTGCCTTTATCTTTGCCTTTATTTTTTTTATTTTTCTCTGAACTTGCTTCACTGGTGATATCTTCTGGAGCATGTTTGGAATGAACCCTTTTTCCATATTTAGTTATCTTTAGGTAGGAGGCGTCTGGGCGCAAAACTTCAATATTTCCATTTGTTTTAAAAACTATCACTTCGCCATTTAAACTAATACATCGCATATCTTCATCAAGGTTTGCTGAAGGAATTGTGTTAAATTGTTTTACATGAGATATAACAGAAGAATTATTTTCATGCACGCTTTCGGTTACTAGTCCATTAGGCCATGTTATAGAAAAAGAATGAAAATAAATTATTTCGTTTGTCGATTGCGATAAAACACTGGGGCTAAAAGATCGAGACTTAGCAGTATCTTCTATTGTATCTTTATAGATTTGTTTTTTTACATAAATAATCACTTGATCTTTCGTCGATATTCTAAACGATTCACATGTATCTACAATTTCTGGTTTTATATTTTTGCCTAAAACCTTATGGATCCAAAAACTATTGCTAGTATAGCCAGGCACAAAATTTAAAATTACATTCTCGAAATTCATAGGTATAGTCAAAGTATAAAATGCCGACACACGTGATCCATCTTTGGAAAAAAATACAGAATCTCTTCCAAAAACCTCGACCCTTCTATCCCCTAAACTATACCCTATGAAAGTTTTTTTCGGTATATTTTCCGTTTCTAAATCCTGATCAACAAACGCAAATGATCTTTTCGGCTTAGGAGAAGAACTTTTTGGCGATTTCGTTTTCTTACTACTTTTGCTCTCTACGTAGGAAGTAGATGTGGGAGAAGTTGAATTCTTAGAAGTTAAAATTTTCGTTTCCGATATTTCTGGAGACTCCTCTTCCATTTCAGTGACAATCTGATGTTTTAAAGAACCTTCCATTAAAAGTTCCATTTCCACATTTGTGTTTTGCACACAAGTATTGACAGCAAAAGAATCTTTGAAATCTTTAAATAATGATTGTGACCTTATCAAGTGATCTTGATCATATTTTCTTTCTTCGCTTTGAATCCAGTCGTTACGTTCCTCTAAAACAAAATCAAAAAAATCTTGCAGACATACAGGTGTTGCTAAGTGAGAACGCCATTCGTTGCTTGATATACCATCGCTATCGTGGCTATTAAAAAACATCATGATAATCGCATCAGTGACTTCACAGTACTTGTAATCAACACAGTTAAATCTATTATATGCTTCAAGCATTACTTGAAATGCCTTAATACCGGAAAAATCTTCATAAAATTCAAATTCATCAATAAAATGATTTATTGGTTGTTGATTAGCTATCTCAGCTGCGGAAACTAACTCAGTAATATCTGGAAAATCAAAAAGAAATTTGATACGGTCTGTTTCTTCATCGTTATAATTAACGGTTGCATTGGAAACTTCTACGCTTGGACTAATGTTAGCAAAAGTTTTAGAATTGATGCTAAAACTGCGGTCTAAAGAAGGACTTCTAGGAAGAGGCTCAGCTAAAATACTGCGCTTTAAAAATTTCTTTTTAAATTCTGCAATTGTGGATTGTTGCAGTGGCTGTTTCTTTAAAGAACTTCTATTATTATATATTTTGCGACAAGCTAAAATATGCATAAGCCTAGTTAATTCTGATGTTTCTAAATCTGTTCTGTTAAAACATGACATTAGTACATTTAAATGAAAATTAATTTTTACTTCCAAATCACCACTAGCCCGTTTATAATGTGACCATAATTTATTTACGGGCATAGCATACAGACTATCCCGAACTATATTATCCAAGTTTATGTTTCCTAAATGAAAAGTCTTGTATTTGCATATGTTTCCGTAATCAATGATAACAGGTTCTTGATGATTTTCATATTCTTCACCATGCGTAACTCGATACTTACTTTTTTGCTTTTCTGTTTGGCAAAGATTATTAAACACTTCACTTACAAATGATTGAGCTTCTTTTATTTTATTTATTTCTTGTGGTTGAATTAATGTATTAGCAATAGAAAGAGACGACTTGCTAGTTTGACTTTCAGGTTGCAATTTAGTTAAAACCGTAACAATCATACTATCTAAAATTGAATAAATAGTCGTGGACTCTAAAGGTACTTCTGCAATGAGTTGATCAAAAAATTCAATGCTGTAGTCTTTTGGTTCCTCAGGTATATCAACAATATCCATATTTTCTAAGTAATGGTCATGTTGTCTAGTTAAATCTTGAACATCGTACAGTAAGTAGCAAACCTCATCATATATTTGTTCAGGATTTCCCGATAAATTATCAACATGCCAATATGGAGGCGAAAATATTATAAATGCAGTGTTATTCAAAATTTCAAAATGTTCATCAATACGTAATCTCTGTGACTCTTCCCAAAATTCTAAACTCTTATCACCAAATGTATCTGTTTGGCTTTGTCTCCTTTTAGTAACTCTATGGAGATCCAAAGGTATTTTTGTTTTCGTAGAATCAATACGAACTTGTACTATCGCAGTTATTGGTATGCCAATATCAATAAGACAACCAGCTAAATAAGGTTCCATAAACCCTGTGATTGCAACATAAAGATTAGGACCATCTTCCGGAAAATCATCTACGTAAACTTTATCTCGCCATTCTTCTCCTCTTACCCTAAGCAAAGTATTATATTTTTTGTCTTCAAGATTCTGAGGTATTTCTATAGAGACGTTATCCTTTTTCTTCTTGCCTTTAGGAAGTGGGGACACAAGTGGAAGGGGTTCTAGTGACTTATCGACAACAGTTCCTCTCACTTCATCTTTATTAATCATAGTAATAGATTCCCTTCGTAATCCTTCCTTTACAGCTAAACGTTGTTTTTGGATGAAAAGGTACTCGTCTTTAAGTTTAAGAATAATATATTTAATAATTAGTGCTAGAATATCTGGTGGTATGTCTTTTTTATCCTTAAGAAAAGATTGAGCTACCTCAAACACCATATAACTATTATCGTCTTTCATTTTCTTTTCTCCGCTCAATTGATTTACCATGAATATTGTTTCTGTTTTACAAATATTTTTGATCACAAATCTTCTTTCTTCTGCAGCACAAGTCTCAAATTTATTTAAATAAATATGATGTTGATCACTTCCAGCCGATTCAATTATTACTACTTTTACTTTCCATGATTCTTCATTAACAACATTTTCTTCAATTGCTCTTCTCCAGTTGACGTTTTCATCATTTCCTTGTTTTGGACCCATTATAATTGTTGTATTATATGTTTTGTGATAATATATAAAGAGAAAGTAATAAATCAAAGTGAAAGTATGGTTATGGTATCTTTAGGTATATCTTTATCAATAATCTTTATACTGTGCTATGGTTCAGATAGATTAATTAATGCAACATTGGACGCTCTTGCTAAAGAGTATTTATCATGTATTTATCGTATTTATATTCCTTGATTGGACGACAGCAAGTCAACCAAAATGTCAAGGCTCTGATTTGAAATTCGAATTGACGGTTTCCGGTTTCATACACCTGACAGACACTTAAAAAGTTCATAGTTGTCCATAGGTGTTTTATGTTTCATTATTAAAAGCACCTATAGAAAAGCAAATCCGATAACGTTCGGACAAAGTAATATAATTATTTATTGACAAAAAGCATTCCATATAATCATAAAATTGAAGATGTTTAATAACCCCCGCGAAAACCTATTCGTTGTGTGCTTATGAACTAAGTATCTTAGGGGCTATTTCGTATCTTTTTAGCATTGACCTTTTCTATGCTTTTTAGTCATGATCACTGGGTATAGTGTACATCAAATAGCTGTCAAATGACGTGTTATATATTCTAATAGCAATATATATAATTCTAATAGTAGTAATGTATTTCTGTTGGTCACTGGAGACAGCAAATATAACCGCCGCGGGCGTTCGCGGTTCTTAGCGTAAGATTTGTGAAGCCACAGACAGACGCTACATACTTATAACACTCCTATTTTCGTCGGGAGCAGGACTACAGTAGTAATTATCAGGAGTTAAAAATAACGCCCTAACATATGGCAATATGTCATGTGCGTTTCAAACTTAGAAGCTGTGACAATGGTTGCGATCAGCGGGGCCATTGTATTTCTATTGGTCACAGGAGATAGCAAATATAAAACACGTCATGTAACAGCTGTTTGATGAACACTTTACCCAGTGATCATCACTAAAAAGATACTGAATAGGCCCGCAGAAGATTTTATTTACTGCCTTGGTGGCTGAGGGCTTAGCGTACACGCCTACCTCCACAGATTAGATACATATATTTACCTACTCCACTTATCACTCCACGTATTTTCACATCCATATCCCCAAAGA
>NJDC01000156.1:502838-518763 GCA_002245475.1 Calephelis virginiensis
GATACCGGTAAATTTTGCGGCCCCGCAGTCGCCGCGGTTGAAATTATCGCCCGCAAACTTGGTAGTTGATGGTCGCGCGGCCTGCGGTTGCGGGTAAATAATCAAAATGGTCGACCGCTAAGCGAGCCGCTAAGCGCAGAGCGCGCTAACGCAGGAGATTGCCGCCAGCACGGTTCTACGCGCCAACGACTGCTGCCGCGGTAACCGCAAACAACCGCGGGCGATGCGGATAGAAAACGCGTCGTGATATGTGATTTTACTTTTTGTATACAAATCTACATTCTACGAAGTCTGCGGGCCCGCAACCGCCGCGGGCGTTCGCGGTTCTTAGCGTAAGATTTGTGAAGCCACAGACAGACGCTACATACTTATAACAATCCTATTTTCGTCGGGAGCAGGACTACAGTAGTAATTATCAGGAGTTAAAAATAAGGCCCTAACGTATGGCAATATGTCATGGTCGTTTCAAACTTAGAAGCTGTGACAATGGTTGCGATCAGCGGGGCCATTGTATTTCTATTGGTCACAGGAGATAGCAAATATAAAACACGTCATGTAACAGCTGTTTGATGTACACTTTACCCAGTGATCATCACTAAAAAGATACTGAATAGGCCCGCAGAAGATTTTATTTACTGTCTTGGTGGCTGAGGGCTTAGCGTACACGCCTACCTCCACAGATTAGATACATAAATGTACCTACTCCACTTATCACTCCACGTATTTTCACATCCATATCCCCAAAGACGTAAGCAGTGGCACAACCACGGGGGTGATTATGTATCGCAGTTGTCAACTCAAAATGTAAAAGTGTAGATCAAATGACGTCCTTTGTGTTTGCTATCTCTAAATGCCACAATATGATAGGTGACAAGCCTATCGCCAATCGGGCACATATCCAATCCCGGGTAACGTTATTTATATTAGAAAATTGAAAATATACATTTTCTAAATTTTTTTTGCCCGACCCGGGGATCGTACTTGGGACCTCAAGATGTTCTGCCGACTCCGGACTGCTAAACTACAGTCTGTATTTTCGGGTCTGGGTAATTATATTTATTTAGGTGTCTAAATATTTTAGTGTATTGTAACATTAACTAACACCCTCAACACAAGCATATAATTTGTTTACTACAAGTTTAAAAAAGATGTTCATTCGCAAATTGTGATCAGCTTTAATTACTTGTTTCTGACAATTAACACTAAGGGCCGATTCACACAAAGAAAGCAGCGACGCGACGGGCACTACCAGTGTGAAATAATTTTAAACTCTATATAGGTACACTAGTAGTTCACCCCGCAGTGCGACCTCACGAGGAACCAATAGATCCTTATATGATTCCAACATTCCTTCATTCACCATTGCTTTGATACGAGTATGGTAACAAAGTTTTATAGCAAAGCAATCGTATAAGTGGCTCTGGTGTAGTGCGTAAATAATGATATACACATCTATCTTTTGCTGAAGGAAATTAAAACATGGAGTTGTTTTTCCAGTCAAAAACAACAATCCCGAGTATAAAAAGATTTACTACTACAATTAATAATACTAAAATTAAATCGTATAAGTGGCTTTATAAAATAGACAACTTTTTTGAAGCACTCTTGGCATCGATCACAAAATAAGGTCTATTAAAACACAAAAACCCGAGCATACACACAAAATTGCTACAATAAGAAACGAGACATAGGTTTTTGCGTATCTAAAATGTATTCTATCTATAATGTATCTAGTATGTATGTTTTGTTAATTTTTGTTTATTACGCGCTTATTTCGCAAATTAAGAATAAAATTTCAATATGTTTTAGTAAGGTAGGTCATGTATTTGATCAGGTGATTCTAAACGCAGAATTGTAATAAAAAATATAGTACACTAGTCGACCCGAAAAACTTCGTATCGCTAGACGTATCGCTATTTATTTTGTATGAATTAAAGCATTGTTTTCCCATTTACCCTACTGTTTTCATTTCAAAAGAACCTAACCATTTACGACATCATCTCGATATTGTCACCAACACCGCCACCAAAACCGTCTAAGCGTGACATCGTCACCTGCATTGTCACAGTGGCGACGACATCATTACACGATTACGATACCTTCAAGACAGTCATGACATCGTATGTCTTGACCGTCACAATATCATTAGAAACACATTATGTTAAAGTCAGGACACTATACATGTTATCACCAAGCCCCTCACCGTCACTAACGGCATCGGAGTCGTGACGCCGTTACGAAATCGTAACGACACCGTCACCATCACGATATTTGTGTCAACACAGCCACGATATCACGGTACAGTTAAGTTATTCACCAAATCACCAACTTTTCTTCTTTAGCAATAAGCGCTATAATAATCAATTTCTATTATTATGCATAACGTAGAAGCTAAATTGGTTAGAGGAAACCAGGTGCATGTTCCGGGAGGTGGGGCGCGGAGGGCAACGGCCGACAGCGGCGACGCGAGCTTGCCGCCGCCGGCTCCGTTTGGTCTCATCGTATCCAGCAGGTCGTTGGCGGCCTCTGTCATTTCGGTATGAATCAGCCCTAACAAGGACTAAAAATTGTGCATTGTAAAATGCAAATGATAAAGAAAAATACATTATCATAATCTTAGATAATTAGCAACCTCATACCTTTATTACAATCTTAAATATGAAAATTAATATAAAAATCAATGAAAAATAAGACTATTTCCCTTTGGTCTTAGCATCACGCTTAAACGGATGGACTAATTTTGCTAATTATTTTTTGTTGTGTTATTTATTATCTGGAGTACGTCTGTCTGTCATACTTTTTTGTCTGTCACTGTCACTTTTATAAAGTCTATAATCCTAGGACTGGACAACGTCTGTCACCTTAGCTACATTTATGACCCAAACTGGACGGATAAAAGATTTCTACTATCGTATAATACGCAAAAATATCACAACATAACTTCAAACGAAAGTGTTAAGACTTAACCACGACTGACTTTGTTACAGGTTTTAGTGTCTAGTTTCGAAAATCTTATTTACATATGATAAAACAGCGAACAAACACACGGTCCCCTTAACAGCAAGAGACAACCAAAGAGTATAAAAACACTACGTAATAAGAGGCGAGACTTCCTACCTACATAGCAAACCCGAATTTGTATGAAGTTTACTTGAAAAAGTATAACCCGTATAATTTGAAAGTAAGTCTAAAGGCATTCAGATACAAGGCAACTAGTGTCATATGATTTGGGCGAATAAAAAACATAGCAAACTAATTTTTTATTTTTTTATATGAAAGTTGCGCCAAACTGGAGACAACCATCGCCTGTAAACACCATAGATGTTACAGGCTAAGATAGGTTTGTTAGACTTAACATTATGCAAAGCTTTTGCGCCTTCCTGACCCGAATCACGATGGCGGTATTGGTAATGACTAATGACCAATTTAAACTATGCTCTCCTCTAATGAGCTGCTAGACACGAGGTAGATAGCCTATTCTGACAACCTTGATGAATACGAAGCAAAAACTAAAGAATGAAAGATTTACTGCTGATTTCAAAAAGTATCTTCAATAATCTATCTGAGTTATAGTCATGAAATTATATTAAATACTACTGACTCGCTCTAATGTACTGACCTCTCTTTCGTTTTAACTTCGTTAATTAACATCACAAGACTCTCAGCACGAGAAGTCAGTACTTTAGAATGAGTAGGCACTATTTGGAAATAACATCAGGGGACCTAAAATGAATGCTTATAGCAGTGTTATTTCCATGTCGCGAAATGTCCACTTATATAATAAATTATAAATGGCTTAAATATTTAAGCCACGTTATGGCTTGTCATAAGGTTGTCTTTCTCCAATGGCAATAAATATTATTGAAATAACATTGTTTTAAGAGCTTATGGTCTTTATTACGAGTGTAACCTCCAGTAGTGATCTAGTTTCATGTTCAAAGCAGTACTGAGATCAGTTACCAGGAAACCACAGTTATAGTATTCAAAAATTAAGTTAAATTTACGTACATATATTATATCTTCACGCCAAGTCCCTTAGGGGTTATGCAAAGAATACAGATACATTAAACATAATATCGACAGGTTATTAAAATATGCCGTAAAACATCATCTACTTTTTTTTAGAATTTTTTCAAGTTGTTCGGGTGGAAAATACTCAAAAATTCATAAAAATATTAATAAAATTAAAACTGTGCAAATTCACAGAACATACCTACATAGGGGTAATTCGAATAACCCAAGGGATGTTATTTCTCTGAAATTCCACTTGACACTACGTTTTGGGGCATCCTGTATACTAGCTGACCCAGCTACCTTCGTATCGCTTAATATTACGACTAACAGTTTGTATGGATTAAAGCATTGTTTTACCCATTTTCCCTACTATTTTTATAAAAGCCGTTTCTTGATAACCAAATCAACAAACAAATATATATCTTTTCAGGCGATGCGAATGCGACGACCACGCGAAGTGTGGAATCATGGGATTCATTTATATATAAGATATGTATAAAAGAAAGTCGTTTTAAGTACACTTTTAAAACTAAAAACGGCTGAACCTTTTTCGCTTAAAATTGAAAGCGAGGTAGCTTAGAGTGATGAGACGAACTTAGAATACTTTTCTTTTTAAAGAAAAATAATTTTCCATACAATGTTATCGGGTGAAACGAAGTTCGTCGAAGCAGATATTATCCATAGTAAAAAAAAATATTACATATTTGAGATATATTTATTTAAATAATAATTATTATTACTTATCTATAAAAAAATAGACAAGTTTCACAGCTGATTCCATTTGTACAACCCCTAAACCTTCACATCTTTGGAGCCTAACTCAGTGCGACACAGAGTCTTTTTTTATTTAAAAATACATAACAAAATTTTAATTTATATATATTATATTACTATTCGAGTCTATCCGCAACGCACTCAGAGACAATAATTATCTTTTGATCAGTCATCAGGTCGAAGTTTTCTATACAAAATAGTGACTAAATGACAGATTAAATGTTAAATTGTGCCTCTAAGTGCAGCCGTATATCTTTTAAATTATTGGAACGAAGTTCCTTACGACAGGCTTGGATTTTGGATAGGGATTTTGCTGCGCGACCGAGATGAAAAAAATGTGATACTTAATAAAAACCGGAAGAAAAAGTGGGTGGAATAAAATCCTTATATGAGACCTGAGCAGGCGCGACAGTCGTATACACAAGCGAGTAGTGTATAATACATATATCTTTCTACCTCACTCCACCCCGCCAACGCGTAGAATATACTCATTTTTTTTAATGGCTAATTTGTTGCTAACCGCGAGGTTTTTACAACTTCACCGGGCTATGTCTATACTAATTGTGTCGATTCTACATTAGCCGAAGGAACTTCGTTCTTACCTGGTGTCCCACGACACCACATTTATATTTTTATCATATTTAAGTTGGACTGTTCTAGTGGAAATAAAATATGGTTTCCGATTTTGGTCTTTGGATTCTATTACGTATAACATTGTAGATAACATGAATGAATACTGGTGTGAATATATCAATCAATTCAATCAATTTTATCACAGACAGAGCATTTCTGACTAAAAATTAATTGGATTCTTCTAAACTATTAAAACCAAATGGTACCAGATATGAAATTGAATAAATACCGGAAATGTAGGAATAAGCAACAGAAAAATTATATTTAATCGCCTCTTGTCTGCGATAATTGTAAGGACAATAAATAAGGCAAACGCTCGCGCGCTAACAGTATGTACAAATTCGCCGCATGCGCAAGCGCCACATATCGTTACTGATACTATTTTTCAAGACTCTCGATTACCTCTTCCGCAAACTCTACCTACAAGCAATGACCCTTAAATTTGTTCACTTTAATGCTTCAATTACCGAAGGCGGATCCAGGGGGGCGTGGAAGTCAACGGCGAACTGTGTAGATGGGTCGACTAATATTCGCCCTATTAATTTCGGTCTAAATGAACTACGTAACCACCCTGGTTGAAGCCTGGATCCGTCATTGTACATTAATTAGAAATTAGATACATGTAAAGCACTAACGCAACAATATAAGGCCCATTTTACATCTTATTTAATTTATACATCTGGTACTATTCTATCGATCCAATCCTTGATAATATTCATACCCTTCTTATTAATTGAATGACCTAATCGTTCCATGACATGAAATTCTCCATTCACTCCAAGCGATTTTAGTTCTTTAAAAGTAGTTTGCCCCCACGACAAATCCACTAAGTCATCAATGTCTCCATGTAGCTGAAGAAGTGGCGGGACTGAAAAAAGTATATTTTCATGCCATGAAGAGATACGCAGAGGTACAAACCCACGACTAACCGAAGACACTAAGTCCCACAATGTGATAGTTGGCAAACCTATCGCCAACAGGGCAAATATGCATTCTCGGGCAACGTTATTGTTCTTAGAAAATTGAAAAAACGTATTTTCTTTTTGTTTCAGGGTGTCGAACCCGGGCCTCATTAATTTTGGTCCGCCGCCAAAGTGCTAGACCACAGAGTAAATGAAGTATCTTCAAAAGAAAAAAAAGAAGTAAAAAAAAGTAAAACAGTAAAAAAAGTATGAAAACGTAATAAAGTCCATACATAATATTTTAACTGGTCAAAATTATGTTAGGGACGGGCATTTGTGAGGAACATAGAATTCTGTATATCTGAATCTATAGATATTCTTATTACATTTGAGGTGGAAACATACTATCTAGCGCGGCTGATAACCGCTACTTAAAGTACGCTGCTATCGGGCGCAAGTGGCGGACGAGACCTTGAACGTTCGGACGTCCGAAAGATAACTGGCACGCTGGATGTTTTTGTCTGACGAAGGCGTCTGCGGACGGTGTGTACACATTTATTAGTCGCCAGTCCGTCAGCCGCGTCCGATAGTTCATTTGCAGCTTTAATTTGGTATTTGTATGTAATATAGTTTCAATATTAATTTAGTGCCATTTCTGTCATTTACGGGGTCAAGAGTCTCCAAAACAGGCGTATTTGTATGAAAAGAGTACTTATTTAATGTGAAGAAAGCTAAGCAGGTCTGCAAGGATACTGACACTTGGCACTCGATACTCTCTGCCACATGGAACTTGGCATGAAGATAGAATCTAGCTCTACATGAGTTTTTTGGCGCCAACGAGAGAAAAGATGGTAGAAGTTTTTTCATAATTATTGAATTTCGTGTTGATATTGAGTGAAATTAGTCAATTTTGGTAGCATTTTGTACCTACAATTTTGTTCAGTGAAAGTGCACAAATGAAATAATCATGAAGAAATTAGCGTATCGTGTATTTCCTCGTTACCGCCAAATCTCATTACATGAGCTTGAGTAATGAGGCCACTGCTTTACCCAAGAGCCTGACTGACTTACTGACGACTTATGACTGATGACAATTATAATTGATTAAAATTTATATAAAATTTGATGCAAATGTCTACTTGACTAATAGCAAAATACTAACGTAAAGACCAAAACCTAAAGAAAGATGGAATCTATATGTGTATATACTGTCAAAAAAATATCGGGAATGGATTACTTGTTTATGGTTCCAAATTCAAAGTTTTGTTCGTTAGTGTCATTAGAGTGGCATAACTGTTTTCTATTTTGGCACAGATTCTGAATTGCATCTGTTATTGACCGATCGAGCGAAGCAAATGAAGGTCTCTGTGTTCTGATGGGTTTGCAATTGTATGTTTGTAAATATGTATGTTTGTTCGACGATAACGAGTAGTTTTAATCCATTGTTCATGAAACTTGGTATGTGTGTAGTTATGTTTAATACAATTTTTAAGTTCGAACATGGGCGAAATCGATTGGGAGGTTACGGTATTAGGACGGAAAATATTTATTGGACATTTATTTCGAGTGAAGTATCAAACTAAAGGGCTTGGTTGAAACATATCAAATCTAATATATAAAATTCTCGTGTCACGGTGTGCGTGACTGAACTCCTCCGAAACAGCTTGACCGATTCTCACGAAACTTTGTGAGTATATTGAGTAGGTCTAAGAATCAGCCAACATCTATTTTTCATAACCCTGAGTGATTAGTTTGACTTACCCCAAATTTTTTTACTAAAATCACATTAAAATATAGCAGAACAACGTCTGCCGGGTCAGCTAGTATATATTATATGTTTTTTTTTTATTTTCTGTTGTACATAGTTTTTAAGCAACAGACAAAAAGAAATCTGTTGTTCTGAATTTACTTGAAAATATAAAACAGTAATATTGACAAAGAAATCGGTAATTAACGGCCACGATAGTGACGTTGGTGATAATGTAGTTTCAGTGCCTTGACGATGTCGTGACAGCGTCACGCCGGTAATGATATCTTGACGATGATAATGTTGGTAATGACATTTTAACTGTATCGTGATAATGTCGTAACTATATCAACGCGAATATCGTAACGGTGACGTTAAAGATGATGTTGGTGATGATGCAGTGACAGTAACGTGACAATTTCGTAATGATGCCATGACTCCGATGTAGTTGGTGGCGATGTCATGACTATATCGTGAAGGTGTAGTGATATTATCGCGACAGTGTCGTAACGATGTCTTACTATGACAGATTTGGTGATGGTGTTGGTGACGATGCAATGTCGTGACGGTGTTTCGATGTAAATTAATACTTTATGTTTAAGAATTAAAATGAAATTAAAATTTGTTGATTAGCACGTATTCTAGATATATACAAAATGTCGTACTTCGCACAGCGTTGTGTATTTTGTTATTTACGCACTACTCCAATGCCAATTATACGATAGCCTTGCGTTAAAACTTTTTTCACCAGTTACCATGTCCGTATCAAAGAAATGGTGAAAACTGGAATGTTGGAATCATATAAGGATCTATTAAAGCTCTACACGAGATCTCAGTTCGGGACGAATTACTAGTTTATATTAATGGAATTTTGTGTTCGAAACCAATGAAAATGTGTATTATACATACAGAAGGTCTACAGAGAATCGACTTTATCAAAATATAGTGTTATGAGTGGTAAAAAGATCTCAAAAGCGTTTGAGATCTGATGGTAGATTTGCAAAGGTAGGCCATCAACGTCGGCAACTGAAGTTAACATGGCAAAAGTGAAGAAAACAGTGACTGAAAATCCTCATCAACTTCGAGAGAGATAGTGTCGGCATTCTGAATCTCACGAGTTCATCAATATCACTTTAACTTTGTGCAAAGCTTTTTGTTAAAAAAATGTATATTATTTTATTAAATAAATGGAAAAAAAACTAATAATTTGGGTATGAAACATGTTGACGCTCGACTAGTCCCAAAAGACCTGAATGTTCTCCAAAAACTCAATTGTATGAGAGTCGCTGAGGACATGCTTGAACGATTCATTTTCGACCCAACATGTCACTGGTGAGTGGTGGTGGTGAGTTTGACATGAAAACTAGTCAACAAGCTTCGGAGTAGCGCCTTCCAAAGAAACCAAAACCGGAAACACCATGCCAAAGTAGTTTAAAAGTCAAAGTCATGTTGAGCATTTTCTTTAACTATCGCGGTGTTGTGTACTCGGAATTGTTGACAAAAGTTCAAATGAGAAATAAGAAATATTATTTTAACGTTATGCGGCGTTTAAGAGAGCAAGTGCGACAAAAAAAGATTAGACTTGTGGAAAGAAAATTTTTGGATTTTGCACCACAATAATGCGTTTTCACACAATGTCATCATTGTAAACAAATGTTTGACTACACGCTCAACAAATACCATCGAACAACCACAATATTTAGCAGATATGGCTGCAGCCAACTACTTTCTTTTACCTAACTCAAATAACCACTAAGGGGCACCCGTTTTCAATCGGTAGAAAACATATTTGAGTGATAAAATAAATGTTGATAAATAAGCAACAGTATGTGTATTATTATTTTCCCGATACTTCATTTACGGAGTAGTGTGTGTGTGTGTGTGTGTGTGTGTGTGTGTGTGTGTGTGTGTGTGTGTGTGTGTGTGTGTACACAACCACTACAGTCACATAATAACCTTTATCATGTGCATTCTTCAATTCTTCATAAACAATGGAGTTTTTGTTAAGGAAGGAGCTGAATGCAAAAACACCTGCCACATCCCGGTCCCATCTATAACCTGTGTGCAATGCAAGAGCTCCACCCATGGAAAAACCTCCTGAAATGAGACAAACAAAATGACAGACAGAGTTGAGCTTATCTTTCATGTGTAATTAAAGAGGATTTTGAAAGTAGAACTATTACTGTTGCACTCAGAGACGTCAATTATCTTGTAAACTATCTATTCAAAATTGTGATTTAATGACAGATTAAATGTTACTTCACATCTTTGAGTGTGGCTGGAAGACACAGAGCTGATGCATTATAGTTTATAAGTCTTTTGACACAAATAGAGAAATAAAAAAAAATATTACATGAACACAAGTTGCACAAAGTTGTTACGTCATTTTAATACACAACTTCATCAAATCGTGTTTTGCATTTTTGATAAATTGTCACAGTATACTGCCTATCGCAGTCCTCATGTATAAAACCTTGTGGCAAAATTAAATAAAACTAAGAATTTAATACCTATTGACATAATAAACCCTTACATCTTATAACTTTATATTAATCCAAGTTCGTAATGGTCAAATTAAACACTAACCACCTTACCACAAAAAAATTAGACACCTATTTAAGTAAACACTAATCAAAATTGACATCCAACCATGCTGCCAGTGCTGCTACGTCATCCATGCTTAGCACTAAACTAAGTACCATTTTTTTAAATAAGATTTAAATTTATCTAATAATAATAAATATGTTATTAAAAACATATTCCAGGTAATTAAATGTATAGTACAGTTACAAAGCTTACCAACTATGATTCTGCTGCTGGGAATGCCAGCCTCATTTTCAGTCTTTATCAAATCTTTGACAGTTACTCCCACTTTGTTAAGAGATTCTAGTACTTCAGGTACATTGGGGCTTATATCAGCCCGATCAAACCAGACATTGCTCATTAATCCACCTGCCGGAGTGTAAGGCTGCAAAGGTGCAGTTGGATACAAAATTTTCACATGAGGAAATGTAAAATTTTTTGCCATTAAATGTACCCACTCCTTCATATGATCCCCTGCTGCACCTGAAGGGTATCCATATTTAAAAGATTATTGCCTGAATAAAAGTTTGCAAATGGTGTTGGTAACATGATTTTAAAATTTTAGGTTGTTAATTACCTACTTAATGTTTGGTCCGTTGGTAGTTTTCTTAAATACAAGTGGTTTGTAGCTACTACATATGCAGTAAAAGTAAAACATAATAAATTGATCTTGAAGACTAAACATGGGCAGCAGAACACATTTGGAGAATTTTTAGAACGTTTCGTCTGTGTCTCATCTGTCAATTATGCCAAATCTGTTGAAAATTAGCTGGTGGTTACTATATTTCCCAGGAAGGTTGTAGGATACTCGTTAACCTGTTTGCTCCAGGGGTTCTTATAGAAGACAAAAAAAGGACAGTTTGAAGCTTAGCTATAACTCAGAAATGCAATATTATTTATGTGACTTATTATTTTTTGTTAGTTTAGAAATTATAACTGGACTCAGTAGAATAGTCCAACTTACTTTTGTAACTTGGAAACTTGAATGTCCATGGCATTTATAAATAAATATATGTATATGTATGTGGATGTATATAACATAAATAAATTTACAGATTTATAGATATCTCATCTTTAAGTTCCCTTATGGGGTAGAAAGAGAATAGTGAATGCCAAGAATCACATTTCTCCTAGTTTAATACAAATATGAAAAAAATGCATTTACTCCTATTTAACGGGAGTACAAGTTTATATGAGGAATCAATTATCATTTGTCTTTGATTGAGATTGCTTTTGCATTTTTGTAAGTCTTATAGCAAAATAGTAAATAAGATTCTCAAGTTTTCAGGAGGAACAAAGTTCTAGCCTTTTAAATTTTTATTTTTATTCCACCTTTTAAGGCAGATATGAATCCAACAAATTAGAGATAATTAGAATGTTAAAAAAATTGTTATTAAATTAATAAAGCTACATATAATTGAGTCACAAATAGCTTAATTAGCCTGCTTTCACAGGCTGGTGACGTCATCACTTGTACTACGTATGACAACAAGTGAAGTATTAAAGTGGATTATTTTAAATGAATGTTTATAAAAGTAAATATTTGAATTTGGCAAAATTTTAAATGCGTTGTCGTTTAAGCCTTAACTACTTTGTATTAAAATTTGGCCGGTCCTTTGAAATAAACCTTGTAGAATAGTATTAACCATAACCACCCTTCAACCCAAAATCATGTGCAATTTCTCCCATTGATTTTAACTACCATAAAAAATAAAAAGGCCAAAATGTAATTGTGAGTTAAACTTCACATTTTCTTAAGAAAACTTGCCTTTGAAGAATACATAAAACGAGATATCTCACTACAACCTCGTTATCTACCGCTCTATGATTATTGCCAAACCAGCTGACCCTTTTGAGCTTAGCGTGAATGGACGATTCCTAGGCATTCCATATCCAATAGATAAGGAAATGGATACGATAGGTTATATTTTAATATTTACTTCGATTTAAGACATTCATGATAGATATTGATGATGGCAGTCATTGCTTTAAGTATGAACTTTTGTGACGTTATTTTTCTGTGTCTAAAAACAGGTAGGTACTTGAGTAAAGTTGTATAGTTTCATCAAAATTAAGGTTATGTCGAGGTACCTGATCCATGAAAAAATATCACGGTAGCTGTGTGTTTCACTCCTGTATGTTTTGTTAAATGTAAGGCACCAAATTTGGACATGATTGGATTGCGCCTGATAATAGTTAGAGGAGCTTGAATAAATTTTACAAAATTGTCTAAAAATTACAACACTGCTTAGTACTTTGTTTTGCTTTGTTTCCTTTCAAAGAGTATATAAATACTACGTAATAAGAGGCGGGACTTCCATAGATACATAGCAAACCTGAATTTGTATAAAGTTTACTTGAAAAATTATAACCCGTACAATTTAAAAGTAAGTCTAAAGGCATTCAGATTTATGGTAACTAGCTAGCTAGTGTCGTATGATTTTGGCGAATAAAAAAACATAGCAAACTTATTTTTTTAATTTTTTTATATGAAAGTTGCATAATACTGTTTCCTTTCTTCTTTCCACAGACTTGTAAGAGAGCTACACGTTCTTCTTTCTTTAAGTATTGGCCGTCACGTTAGTATTTTGCCATTAGTCAAGTAGAAATTTTGCTTCAAATTTTACATCAATTTTAATAAATTATAATTAGTCATCAGTCATAACTAATAAGTCGTCAGTTAGTCATGCCAGGCTCTCGAGTAAAGCGATGGCCTCATTACCGAAGCTCATATAATGAGGATTGGAAGCAACGAGGAAATACACGATACGCTAATTTCTTCCTGATTATTTCATTTCTGCACTTTCACTGAACGAAATTGTACAAAATGCCACCAAAATTGACTAATTTCGCTCAATATCAACACGAAATTCAATAATTATGATAAAACTTCGACCATCTTTTCTCTCGGTGGCGCCAAAACTCCTACTTTGTTTTTGAAATTTGAAACATGAATTTTGTAAGTATGTTTTGTTTTTAAAGTCAATTTGCCCTTTTCTGGGGCCGGCTAAGATCTTCAGGCCAAGCTGCCACGTCTTCTGTATTAATTATTTCTTATACAGACATTAGTCACATGTCTTCCGTATTAATTATTCTTATATAGTCATTAGTCACTATTTACAAAGTCACGTCAGGGTCTTGAATAAAGCGGTGGTCACTTTACACAAGCTCACTTTAGGAGATTTGGCGGCAGCGAGGAAATTCACGATACACTAATCTATTCATGATTATTACATTTATGCACTTTCACTGAACAAAATTAAACTGATTCCCACTTTAATTAACTAATTTTACTCATAATTTACACTAAATTCAATAATTGTGAAAAAATTACGACCATCTTCATCCACGATGGCACCAAAACTGCCTGCAGTTTGGCGCAACTTTCATTTAAAAAAATAAAAAAAAACACTAGTTGTCTTATATCTTACTTTCAAATTATACGGGTTATATCTTTTCAAGTAAACTTCATACAAAATTCGGGTTGCTAAGTATCTATGGAAGTCTCGTCTCTTATAACGTAGTATTTATATACTCTTTGACTCTCTGTTTTTTAATCTCAGAGACTGAATTGGAGTTTTGGCGCCATCGAGAGAAAAGATGGTCGAAGTTTTTTCATAATTATTGAATTTCGTGTTAATATTGAGTGAAATTAGTCAATTTTGGTGGCATTTTGTACAATTTTGTTTCAAATAATATATAGAAATAATCATAAAGAAATTAGCGTATCGTATATTTTCTCGTTGCCGCCAAATCTCGTTACATGAGCTTGTGTAAAAAGGCCACCGCTTTACCCAAGAGCCTGACATGACTTATTGACGACTTACGACTGATGACTAATTAAAATTAATTGAAATTGATATACAATTTGATGCAAATTACTACTTGACTAATGGCTAAATACTAACGTGAAGGCCAAAACTTAAAGAAAGAAGAAGAGACCGAATTGACAGATGTAAATGTCAAATTTACAAAATATAGGTAATGAATACCCCGCGTTTGTTGTAGTGCTGTCCTATGATCAAAGAATACTAATAGTCTACCGACAAGAAATTCAACTCTATACAAAAAAAAAGTGGAATTAAAAACTACTCAAGCACCACCTACATTCAGCCCGACGTTAACAATTTGTGCGGGAAAATTCAAACCATATCTGTCCAGATTCTCACTTCGAAATATTTAGAATATGAAAAGATACTTATAATTCATTAACATACTAGTATATCAGCCAAAATAATCAATAATTTGACTAATTGAATGTATATTTCCGAAAACATACCAGTATGTTATGAAATATAAGTTTTAATGCAAAAAATAAAAGACAGAAGAATAAATTCTAAATTTTATTCACAATTAATTACAGAATCAAAAAATAATAACATGAACAATTAATTTTTGATGCAAAATTCAATAGGTATTTCACAAAAATACTTATATTGCACTTTCGTCTAAATACTTGGGGAAACTCCGGGTGTTGTAAGAAGTTGTAAACCAAGTTTTATTAATATAAGAATACGCTAGTATAGTAAAGCAGTAGTAGTAGTATAGTAGTAGTTTTTTTAAGTATAGTAAAAATGCTCTAAAATACAAACTGATGGGCTAATTGTGTTAAAAGTTAAAAAACTACGTAAAACTATACAAGTGTATTCCTGTATTAAAAATTACAAATGTAAGATATAGTTTGTTTGTTTGTGTTACGCAATACATAAGCCTTTTAAATTAAATGAATACAAAGCTTTAATGTCATTTTTTCCCCTACAATTATTTATTCATATTAATTAAGTATTTATTCTTTCTAAATACATATTATGTTCCGATTTTGTAACTTGTAAAAATCGGTAATAAATATTGTTAACATTTTTCCATAATGGCAGGACACTATTTATGAATCGCAAAAAACTGACAACATTGCTAATGTCAATGTCCTACAATAGGTACCTACCTACCTACCTATATTTCGAAAATGACAGATCCATAGAAACCATAAACAGAGGATTCTGACAGATCCAACTTCATGTACACTTCATAGTCCATAGTTGGTCCACATCACAAAAAAATGTGAGCCTTCACGCGACGCCTGGCAGATGTGAAACATCATTCTTTTATCGACATTATTTTGTAAAAGTAATATTCAGAAAAGAATTGTGATAGGAACTAAATATGTCATAAAGATAAAATAAAATATTACGATTTTAGACTAATACGTAGACGTACTGTTTTAGATATCGTATATCCTCGATTGCACATGGCGACGCGTCGCCACACCGTACAC
>NJDC01000156.1:523472-554866 GCA_002245475.1 Calephelis virginiensis
CCCAAGTCGCGGGGCCCGTAGCATTTGCTACTCTTGCTACGTGGCTAATCCGGCACTGGGTCTGAGAATAGGCCAACATTTATTTTTCATACCCCTAAATGATAAGGGTGACTCACCACAATTTTTTTATTAAAATCACATTAAAATACAGCAGAACAATGTCTTCCGGGTCAGCTAGTATACCTATAAACTACTTGTACATAAGCAAGGACATATCACTTTATAATTTGTGTACATAGGTCTTTATAATTTGTAAAAGTAACTGTCACAGATTGCACCCCAGTACTGTCCAGTCAAATTACAGGAGGTAAAATGTGGTGAGTATGGTATCATGGTAAATAAGGATGAAACTGGTAAAAGTTTTTGAAGATCGTGAATTATTACAAATGTGTAGCAATTTATAATATTTTTTTAGTATAATAGGTACTCAATTTCTTAAACTACTGAATGGTAACACTGAATAAACATTTATTTAGACTTTGCAAATAATCAAAAAAATTTTTGAATAAGAGCATCTTGAGGTACGAAAATTTATAGCGTTAAGAACTTAACTGGCAGAAAGTTATTTTATGGTAAAAGAAGGAGATCATGTATTAAATGTGTAGTGTTGTGTTTAGGCCATCATTCATCATCAAAATAATATTTAAGTTTTAAATATTTTTTTTTGATGAAAAGTAAAACATTAAAAAATTGCTGTTTTTGGGGTGAATGGGGATGGCTCAGGTGCGAATAGCAATCAATAAGAGGTTAGAAGGGACGAGAATATGTGGAATAGGGACAACTATTGCATGAATAGGTACAGCTTTCTAGGGTTGGCAACTAGCAGTTAAAATTATGTAAATGAACTTATATAATATATTAATTAATAAAAATTATTACAATTTATATTTTCTGTCAATATCAAAAGAAAGTCTAAAACAAAGTCGCTTCTTCTGTCCCTATGTCCCTTTATATGCTTCAATATTTAAAACTACGCGATGGATTGTGATGCGGTTTTTAAAATGATGAAATTATTAAAGAGGAAGGTTTAAATGTTTATTTTATACCCGTGCAAAGCCGGGGCGGGGGGCTAACCCTTAACAAACTTCATAAGATATTAGGCTTTAATGTTTTAACTGCGTGTTTATCACTTAACAATTGCTTTATCTTTATCAGAGCCCTCGCGTTTACAACTCATGACTCATCGAGATGATAGGCATGATACCTTAAGTTCTGATGCGATGTCCAAAGGTGGAAATCAGCGGCTGGAATTAAACCAAACAACTCAAAGTACAAAATATACTAAAATTTATATATATCATAAAATTTGTTAAGTATATTCTAATAACTCTAGAAGATAAAATTTAATTCATTTAGAAAAAGCAAAATATTTTGCTGCGGGCTCAATGAACATGTGTAAGGACTAAAATAAAGAGAATAAATATTCAACACACTTCCGTACAATAATATTAATTTATTTGAAAAAAAAACTATTTTACTAGACGGTGATTAGTGTTAAACTTAAGTACTGATTATTTACCAAGTAAATAAATGTAACAAAATTAAACTGCGAAAACTCGACCTAGAAGTCAATTTTTGGAAAAGAAATTTGACAAATTGACAAAGAACCTTATACTTAAGATATCGATAAATATACATTCCAAAAGTCAGTCAAATACTTAACCTCTTTCTTTTTTAAGTCGGTCAAAATCAATTAGATAAATTGTACCAACCCTTGTAAATTTCCCGATTGACTGTCCATTTATCCCTATTCCTATTCCCATTCTGGGTGAATAGGGATTGTATATATTTTTAAGATTTTTGCATTAATGCCAAATGCATAGTTTTTTATACAATATTGGACTCACATATTTTGATCCTACAACCGCTATATTTTCCTCTATAAAATATCTGAAAATCCTGTGTGAATTTGGAAATTGTTCCTATTCACCACATTTTACGGTATTAAACGGTACTGTGTGGGTACTGTAGTCTTTGCAAATTACTCACGTGTTACCCACCCAAACTGTCATAAATTCAGTGGTGATCACTAAAGGAAAAATAGGATAGGAAGGCCTATGTATATTGGCCTAGAATAGATAAATAACAATACCCAGAATTTGACATTGATGTATTTATTTAAGGAAAAAATATTGACTTACAAACACTACAACGACCATACTACACACTAATAGATTTGAATGGGTTTCAGTAAAAGATGTCATAAAGTTATATCTGCACAAGTTATCAAAAAGAGACCTACTTAAACTAACAAATATCTTATGATCACAGCATACTCATCAGCTTTGTTGAAAAGATGAAAATGTTGCTATACCTGGTCCAGACACTAATTTTTTTACACAAGGTCGCCTGACATGCTTTTTTTTAAATTCGATTTTTTGATGTCAAAAAATTGGCGAATTTTTTTTTTACAAATTAATGATTGGACTAGGTATAACATATGGAATTATTCTTAAAGCTAACCTTGTTTGCTCTCCAAGATTAACATTTCCACTGCTACTAAGTGCTATGAACATGAACTTCTCGCACACCCAGCTAGATCATTGTCTGATTCCGGCCACAAGGCCTGAAAACCACAGAATACATTTTTGAGGGATAATTCTACGCTATTAAAATGATATGGTATTTTTAATTCAGTTATCAATATGTCAAGCTCGGTTGCAATTTTTATTTCATGTTAAGTTTTACGTAACAAGAAAATATTTACCAGACGTTCCCGCTTTTTAATACTTATCCATATATTATCAAGTTATGTCTATCTTTCTCGTAACCTTGATTTTTTAACTATCCCAGGTTTTATAACAGCAACTACGTCCAGGCTGGCAATAGGCCTTGCTCATGGTCATAAATTTGAAGATTAAAGCTTATTAATTTTGATTGTAAAATAAAGCTACAGGTTCTAATTGTTAAGGAATTCCACCGTTGGACTCCTCCCTTACAGCACGCACCATTCATCTTACAATTTGGTTTTGTGTCCGGGCCCTTAAGTTTTAAGGACTTATCTGCTTGGGCCACGTCCTTCATATACATATCACTACCATAATTTATTTTCTAATATAGTTCCTGTACATAATGGGTAATTTCTTTGGTCCATAATGTTTAAGTATATAAATTTTTTGAATTACAAACCTATGGATCTTGAAGTGCATCACTAAAATATTTCTTTCTAACAAATTGTGAAATTGGACTACTTTTAATGCAAAATAGCTACGTTATAATGTTACTTTCCCCTTTTCAAACAGGAATCATTTAAGTACACCCATTTTAGCCTAAATTTCATTACAATGAGTTCAGTGAATTTAGTATGAAACCCAGCTCGTTACCCAGCTTTATCGACAATTGACATGATTGATAAAAAAAATAAACTTTTCAAAAACGCGTTCTACCTTCCCCACCCGCTTTTTAAACCTATTTTTTTTAATGTCTTCATTGTACATGATTTATATTCTAATCTTACTGTATTGTTTAATATTATTTCTTATAAAATATTGAATATTTAAACTTTTTGTAAGTACAGGATTTACTTTTAAGAGGTCAATCACTTTAAATATTTGTTAAATCACCATCAACATAGCAGTGAAATTGTTAACAGATCACCTGAAACGCTATACCGGAGTTATACTTAAAGCTATAAAATGTTCCCTTCATTGAACATGTTAACTATAAGATGAGATCGCATTTAATCATGGATGTATATTGTATTTTATGACATAACCCAAGCGAAAGAAGCCTTGCTATTCATAAAGAAATCAGGCTAAAGAGACCACAATTTTGTGAATTTTTTTTTTCCACTCAAATAGTCTCGTGGATCATACAACTTTAAATATTTAAGTTTTTACCTCAAAATCCCTTTTTAATCCTTTGAGGGATGTAATAAATTCCTTAAATATGCGATTCCTAATTTTTATAAAGATGATAAATATTAATTTTTAAGAATTTTAACAAAAAACAAACAATTTGTATCTCATGCAACCTTTTTTTTTATTTTTTTAAAGGACAAATCTAAAAATCCTTAAATATGTGTTTTATTACAATATGGAGAAACTAAATACCAATGGAATTTTTAGTTATATTTGTATGAAAAATTTTATCGAAAATCGTTTGACGATTTCGATTATTCAGTACATCACCTTTTTTGTTTTATAAATTTTAAATTTCATATTACATATTTAGGAAAATATGATTTTCAAGTTCATCACAAAATGTGCATCTACTAGTAACCCAAACAGTCTTATCAGTTATCTACGCTGACCAACGAGATGTTTAATGATATGTCTTCAAGTTTTTCCTTGCAATAGACAGATATAACATTATTCTTTCCCTCGTACCAGATTACAAATTTCCGTTTACTTAGCAAACGTCAAATTCACAAAATTCTGATCACTTACCCTCATTCTTTTGAAACTAATACATAGAACATCGATTTTATTAATCCATAAGATAAACATATACATCAAGGCAACAACATTAAATAGGTATATTATAATACCTTCTACAACTATACAAAGTAAAAGTTTGGCTCAGAAAAAAACTACTACTATTATTTAATAACAGGGGATTTAGAAGAAATGCTTGAAACTAACTCCTAAAGTTAAATTTTTACTTAAGGTATGATACACTAATTATAGGACATACCTTCACTTCGCTCTGCGTAAGATATGGAGGCTTTGTATTATGCTACGCAAAATATTCAAAATATTGTCTATAAGTAAAAAATAATAATTGAGAGTTGAAATACTAGTCCACATAAATTTATGTATAATTTAACTGCATATTTAATCATGTATATCTTAACAATTTAAATATATATATTTTCTAAAGTATTAATTATTTTTTTTATACGCGTAACTTTGTTGTCCTAAAAGGGATTAGTAGGAGGATTGATTAAAACTTGCAAACGTTATTTCAGTCTTTTCGAGCGTGTTTTTTTATTGGAAAATTACCAGGACAACAGACTAAACATACACAGTAGTTTTACTGGCTGGACGACTTTATTAAGGTGATTAAAATGTCCTAAATAAATTTACGTCATATTGAAATCGTAATAGTTTGATAGAAATATCGCTTAGGTTCACTAAACTCCTTAAATGTTCCACGCTCGAATAAAACATAAAATCCCCTCTTGAGTTCCCCTGTTATTAAACAATACCAATAATTTATGAGAGTACAATTTAATACCAGAATATGTCGGACAAAGAATGAAAATCAGACAACAGAAAAGCAAGAACAAAATACTTTTGAATTTAGCAACACTTACATACTACCTTACATCACTAAGACTATTCTGAACGATTACGCTTTATATGGTTACGACATACATACAACAAAAGGATACAATAAACACTTACTTATAAATTACCATTGTGCAGATATTAAACAAAAAATAAACTCTAAAATAACTAAACACCGAGTTGGAAAAACTCTGCAAATTGTGTATAAGAAAATAAATGCATCCTTACGAAATAACAAAAGGAATGTCAGCGTAATATTAAAATATATGTGATTAATTTAACCACAAAATCTTTAATATCATACGCTTTTTACTTATCGGTTTATAGCTGAGATTAATTGACTTAAAACGTAACTTAGGAAAACTTAACTAATTTAAATACAAAAAAAACAGGGCTAAAGTAAAAAAAAATAGAATTTACATATTTCTAAACAACAAAAACGTATACATAACAAAGTTTTTGCGCAACACGTGCACGATAATATTGATATCCTGGCAAAAGGTTCTTTTATATATTTCCAATACAAAAGTAAAGTTTATTTCATGTTGAGAGCTCCATTACACATCCTTTTGCTTTTACTTCTATAAAATTGGTATTGTAAAGTTTTTTCACACATTATGTCAAAAACGCTATTTAAAAAAAGCGTTTTATCGTGTTCGATTATATCTGCCAAAATGCAGGTGTTAGGCAAAACTATTATAAGCAGAATTCTGCTCAACATACCTCGCACTTTTAAATGACGAAAGGATATTTGTAACAAAAAAATATATTCTAATTTATCAGCAATTACAATCTTAGAAAAAAAACCACTTAAAATAGGGCAAAAATTTGGTAAAAATTATAAGCAATGGAATCAACACACATTGCAAATATAAATCTTAAATAATAACATACGACTAAGAAATCTTAACTAAAGTATACATAAAGTATTTAGTATTTTTGAAAAAAAAATACTACCGTAAAGTGGTAATATTAATAAAAAAATATAATTCATAATACAATATAAACAACCATTTTAAACATAAGTTTTTTACAAGAAATACGAATATTAGTCAAAGATTTTATTAATAGAAAAATACTGAATTAAAGTATTAGGCGGTAAAAAAAGAAATTGACCTTAAAGAGATATCGACCGGTTTATTTTGGAAGTTATGATACGAAAAGCCATTTTTGCCGCTGAGTATTAACACACGTATTAACTACATAGGCTTATGTAGGAAAAATATTTTACTAATGCCAAAATTCGAGCTAAATCTCGGTTTTGAAATTGTAAATAATACTTCACAAAAATTAGCATCGTGTAAATACCTTATACACATTATAATATAGAAATATGCAAGGTTAGCTTTTTGTAAATAATTTAGATACGTGTTCTTTGACTATAAAAAGTGGACCATTTAGAATCGTATTTACGAAAGTTTTAGTATGGCGGCGAGAGGACGGATTTTTTTTTGTATAATAATTAATTTCAGAATATTTTAGATATTTTTAGTATTTATATTTCCTAATCTTTGAAAATCTTAATAAATAAATGTAATTAGTTTATTGTTACAAACAATTAAAACCAAAATATTTCAATGATGTAGAAACTCCACGATTAGCAACATCTTATTTTTTTAAAATAATTAGCCAACTTCTCCTTTCTTCTCCCACCTGATGGAAAGTGAAGAAGAGGTATAAACATATTATATTAAACTAGAATTATAAGTTATAAAACGTCTTAGAAATACCTTCTTTGGGAGAGAATTTCATACTATACATACTTTTAAATAGGACTAGTACTTTTCCACAATACACTTTATATTACACTTAAGCCAACCGGTTTCACTTTTTATAGTATCATCAGGGTATCTCAACTAAAGATAAGTTTTACTTTATTTTTAGCGTTATTCTTTGATGGTGTACTAAAAAGTTTAACCCGTTGGCTGGAATGTAATATAAAGTGTGACATAAGTATGTTGTGAAAAAGTACAAATGTTTCTTGGAAAGTAGATTTTGGGATTCCACCAAGTGTCGACGATGAAGAGTATATACATTCTAAAATTCCTCAACCTTTCTAAATATGACGCCATCTGTGTTTTATATGTACTTGTCTAGACAAGTACATATAAAACATACGGCCTCGTTTCTGTCAAAACACCACTCTCGTAGCCACAGTAAAATTTACTTTAGTATGGCACACCCACTACTAATAATCAAAGAACTATTAATAGAAATATTTATAATTTTTGTTAGATATAATAATATAAAAAAAACGCCTAAGAGTTTAATGACATTTTTTAAACATATATTTATGTAAGTTTAATGAATTTTCAAATATCATCGCCTTGGAGGCCAATGGAGCTAAGCCACAGTTTTCACAAAATGAAGTTAAATGCAATAACGTATTCTCAAAGAGCCGTAGTATATGTTAGTCAATAGATTTAACCGATATCATAACTGTAAACAGGTTTTTATTAATTTGCCAAAAAATGTAAGTGTAGTTTCAATGAAAGCTAAAAATTATATGCACTCAAAGTTCTAAAGTAAAATTTTGAACCCTCTACTAAAATATGAAGCAGATTTATGTTAAAATATCTGTTCTTGCTCGCGTCATTTATTTTTCAAACGTACACAACTCAGAAGTACATTTCAGTGGTATAGCTCCATTACCCTCCCAGGCGACGACATTTGCGAATCAATTTAAGAAAGTTTTTTTTATCTGGAAGAACGTCCTTCAGAGGTGGTCCCATTACCACCAGTAGGGTTACTCTTGAATCTCGATTTTTTTTTATGACATTGGAATGAAAACAAGCAGACGGATTTCTTGATGTTAAGAAATTCACGCCGCCTAGAGACACCAAAGGTGGTAATGGTGTGTTGCCAACCTCAGGCCGGTATGTTAGGCCTCGAGCGAATGATGCAAATCTGAAATTGAAATCGAACTTGTCGTTTTGTAATTTGAACTATTGAACACAATTCAAGCGAATTGTTAATATTTAGATGATAATAAACAATAATTTATTACATCAGATTCGTTGATTTTTGAATTGTTAACAATTCGGTAGTTTTGTGTTCAAGAGTATAAAATTACACAAATACGACTGCGATTTCCAATTTGCATGGAATCGAGTTTCAAGAGTAACCCCCTAATCCGAGTCCGATGAAATCCCACTAAATTTGAAAAAATCCTTGTTTCTTTGTACTTAGACATAATTGAATTTGTAATTGATTTTTAGTCGTTTTACTGCATTTAGATTGTTACAGTAAAAAAAATATTCGTTTGACATTAGTCAGGGAAACATCGTAATACCACTTTTTTAAGACGACTTATAAACATAATAGAAGACATTGATTGTCTTTTTTTTGAAAGAGTTTCGTAGCCGACTACGAAGATAAACACACATTATATTTGTCATGACACATACCTTAACTTATCTTATTAATAATATAAATATATCTTATTAATAAATACGGCGTAAATTACGCAAAGGTTTAGCCTGGTATTATAGTCTTTACTACACTGTGATACAGACTATAATATCAAATTAATGTTACACCTACGTTAGTCCACATTTATTAATAAGACGGCAAGAGTATACTTACATTTAACATACACGACACGTGCCTTACAAGACAAACTTACAACATGGATTTCTTATTTCACTACTTTCCGAAAAGTACAGTTACCACAGGTTTAAAAGCTTGTGACTAGGGATGAAACGATACGAGTAAATCCAAGTAGGTACTCGATACTTTTATCTGATACCAAGTACATTTTAGTATCGATACTTTGAAATCAAGTATCGAGAAGGTATCGGTTATAAATACTCATATCAGTAAATTCTATGGTTTATGGAAATTAACATAATGGATATTTGTATTATAACATTGAAAAAAAAAGTTTATCCTTAATTGAAGTTTCTGAACGCATCCTAGGCTTAGTTTAGTGTAGTTAGCAGCCTTGGCAGTTGACAAGTTTGTTAAGCTATGCCGGAAAAAAGTTTAACCGGAAGGCATTTACAAATGGTGATTTTCTTGAGCAGCATCACGAAAACGGACTTTTTTTCATAAATTATTTTGAAGGTGACGTTCGCACTTATTATTATTTTACGTTTGAATATTATTAGTACTTTTCAATAAAGAATACCAATACTTGTTACGGTTTTCACTCAAAATTTTCCAAAAAGGATACGATACTAGTAAGTATCGATACTTGACGACAGATACCAGTATCGAGTAAAGTATCGATACCCAAGTGGTATCGTTTCATCCCTACTTGTGACGTAAGCACAGTAGTTCAACAGACATTAACCAAACAAAATACACAACATTGATTCTTTTTTTTTTGTTTTTTTTTTCTTATTTCACGCACACAGAGTATATTTTTGACGATATACATTACACAAAACACTGAAAAAAGACACCAATTGACGCGCGTAAAAATTAAATTATTTTTGGGTTATTATGATATCGTACAAGAAAACAAAAAAAGAAAGAAAAATCTTGTAAGTACATTACTTAATACATGTAATATAATAAACAAATAATAAAAAAATATAAGAACGTATAGTGTTAGAAGTCAATGTAGACTTTGTCTATGGAAAATAATCAATTCGTTATCTGTGGAAATCCTAACGATAAAAAAATATCAAAGATATTTTTGAATACAGTTACTTGTTATCTAATGTTGACAAATATAATAATTATTTCGAAGAAAAGAGAATTAATTACTAAATAATCAAGATTAAAATAGTAACCATTTGGTTAAAAGAGACTGTAAAATTATGAATCACCAAAATGCATTTTTTCTCTGCGAAAATTTTATAAAAAATACAAAACTCAAAAAAATGTCATATAAACAAAAAAAAAAACTGAAACGTACGTTCCTACAGCTTAATTTGAGTAGTGTCAAGTATTTTGTTCCGTTGTATAACAACCAAACCCGTTTTTGGACAAAGAACCCTTAACATTATAAATGTCAAGGGCATCTGTAGTCATACAAACATAATCGTTTAATTAAGTACGTTTTGAAGATTATTTTGAAGTTACAACTCATTTTAAACAATAGATCCATCCATAGCTTCGAATGTGCGCAGTACTGCCAACATGCGAGTCATCAAACTTTGAGTTGATAAAATACGTACCTGGAAATAAATAAATTTTTAACAGATGAGTACTTTTTGTGACAAGTTTTAATTTGTTTGTTTGGACTATCCCTACAGTGAGAGCAATATTCAGAATGTATTAAGTAAGCCTCAGCACGATAGGATAATGTTAAGAATTTTACGAGTTTTTATGACCATGGTAAATAGGTTAAGTATATTTGATACCACTAAGCGTTTGGGACAAATTTTCACAAAATTCAAAGAAAGATTTTTTTTAGACTTTAGACACATTTTTTATGGAACCTGGGCCTTTAGGCACCATAGATGTTATAGGTACGTCGCTATCCTGTAGACGGGGTGTTTAGTCTAATATGCGAGTTTTTTTTTCGAACCTGAACCTTTAAACTTTCGCTAATGTTCTAATCATTTTAGTTACCGAGGATTCAACTCTTGTGAAATTTTTAATTCCTTTCTCATTGATCATAAATATTAATAGGAATACGAGTATTTTTTTTTTAAAAATTGCGAAAATTTATCCCAAACAGTAGTATCAAATATACTTAATCTATTTACTGTGGTCATACTGTGGTAATGAATATATGAATGGTTAATGCCAAGGACCGGACTATTGTTAAAACTAAAATATATAAAAAAAACTTACTTTCCCCTCCTTCTTCAAGGGCAATATGGCAATGAGCCACCACAACCAGGTAGGACCGTCAGGTGAGCACCACCAATTCTCCTGTGTCTCCAGCCACAACGACCACGGACCAAATGCTGTCTCTATCTCATCCCGGAACTCGGGGGTCATGCTCTCTAACCATGTGAGAGCCTTGTCAACTATGTTCTCCGCTAGAGTCTGAATGTTACACACTTCGTCCGGATTGGGCATGGCGTCGACAACTTGACGGACGCGGGCAACATCACACCTACATAAAAAAGGTTAAAATATAAAGGTTAGGAACACATAATAATTAAAAGCAGTAAAACAGCTAAAACCAACTCTATAAGAGACAGAACTCACGGAGCGATTTTTACTCGCGCCCCCAGGGGTCGAGATTCTACGATTGATTTTATTTCAATAATTCACGAGACCGGTATTTTTTGCGGTTCCGCAGCCGCTGCGGTTGAAATTATCGCCCGCACATTTGGCGGTTTAATATCGCGCGACCGGCGGTTGCGGTTAAAAAATCAGTACAAATAGTAAAAAAAGTGTGTGTGTGTCAGCTACGACGCACGATTGGAGTTTACTCCTTACGAACGATAATTATGATATATATCAAATTGAAAAAAAGGGTCAATGAATGCATCTGCTACAATGATAAGAGAAACAAACATATATCTGTAATTATTCGGATTATTTATATTACTTCAATAAAGCGTATTACATAAAGTATGTTACAAAATAATATAGATAACAAGTCGACTGCGTTTTAAATTATTCGACTAATGTCAATGTCATACGTAACTCGACTGTGGCGACTCGACTTTTGTTCGGGCGAGATCGTCAGTCCTGAAGGAGAAAAAAATTCTGAAGGACTGAAGCGGTCTCTTTCTACGTAACGCCTCGACTTTTCGTGTTACACTTGATTTTACTCCTCATAAAATTTCCAAACCTTGCCCTATAACTCAAATCGTTTCTTAAGGAGTAAACTTCAAAAACAGTCGCCCGCCAGAGGAACAACCGCGGCCGCTGCGGGTGTAAAACGCGTCGTGAAATGTGCTCGCACTTTTTGCATACAAATCTACATTCTACAGAATCTGCAGGCCCACGACGACTGACAAAATCCGCGCCAGGAGTTCTTAGGCTAACTATTTCACTAGGTCGTAATTTGACAATCCTTTTTCGAAAGATACCAAACAATTCCGAAATGGTCTCACATCAATTTTATCAACAACCTACTAGTAGATTTTGAGTTATACTTAATAATGCACAAATTTCCGTTTATTATTCGCTCACTATTGATGAGAAACTCAAAAACGTCCCACGTACATTTTATTAACATTCTACAAGTAGATTTTCAGTTACAGTAAATAAATCATCATGATAAAATTAATATAGGTTTACCTATCTTCCTAAATATAACCATTAAAAATTGTTTGACGGAGTAATCGCGTAACAAACATACAAAAACACAGTCGAATTGAGAACCTCTCTTTTTTTGCAGTCGGTTAAAAATTAATAAAAAATACATACTGATTAAAAATACCAATATAAACTAATTTGAGAACCTCCCCTTTTTTGGAATCGGTTACAAATACTTGAGACTAATTATCATTGCTTCTCATACTAATCTAGTTATATAAAATTGAATGCCTATTTCGCGTGGTCATCGCGTCATGCCTGAACAGATGGACCAATTTCGCTAGCTGTTTGTTTTGTTGCCTTACTGTCAGGGGAAGGGTCATTTCAACAAAAATGAATATTCACAATTAATATAGGGCACCGTCTGTCGGCTCAGCTAGTCTCCTATAAATATAATAAAACTTACCCATCTCTGATATCCCTCTCAACAACTTTGAACCTCGAAACGCCAACAGTTGATACGATGCATCGATTATCTTCAAAGCTGACACAGTCGCGGATTTCAAGTATCTAAAATTTTTTCAAGTTATATTAACTTAATAGTTACACTACTATATACTATATATATTTACTATATATACTACTACTATATATATATTTTACTATAAGTATTTCTCTGCTACTTTCTAAAAAGAGGGCGAAATTTACACGAATGCATGGCTTTTTTTATAATTTGTATTGTCTGATATACATAATTAGTTTAAATTCCAACCGATAATACAAGTTTAAAAATAAAAAAAAAGGTTTTTTAAGGACTAATGTGTTGTCAGCCTCGCGGTTTTTACAACTTCACCGAATCTGATATACTTAGTATCTAATCCCCGAAAGGGTAGGCAGAGGCACAACTAGGGCACCTACGATTAGCCGAAGATACTAAACCCCACAATGTGATAGGTGGCAAGCCTATCGCCAATCAGGCACATATCCTATCCCCGGCAAAATTTTTTTTTATTAGAAAATTGGAAAAATACAATTTTCTATTTGTTGCCCGACCCGGGATTCGAAACCGGGACCTCATGCAGTCAAGTCCAACAACTGAACCGCTACACCACAGAGGCGAATCAAGTATGATTCTGATATACTTGATTAGTTTAAACTTTTAGCGATAATACAAGTCCGAAAAATGTAAAATAAAAGGAACGTCACTGCCAAATACTCAGAGATACTAGCTGACCTAGCAAACGTTGTTTAACCATATATATATTTAGAGGTAATTTGAGTAAAAATATATAAATAAATTTGGGTGGGCAACCCTTATTACATAGGGAGATGAAATGTAGCTGATAACCTATTCTCAGACACACCGAGTGTTCATATGAAATTTAATCAAAGTCAGTTCAGCTTTTCGGAGGAGGATTGTATCAAACACCAAATTTTTATTTACATACGTTTTATGTAAAACAATATAAAAGCGACTCGAGTCACAAATATAAAATGAAAAAAATAATATAATAAATTTATTTCTCATTATTTAAGATATCAGGCTTTTATAAAAATACTATTAAATGTACATCGAGACGCTGAAGATTAAATTCCTGAATAATAATTAATCTATTCGAAATTCACACCAATAACAAAAAATGTATGAATATATACCTACAGCCTTTATGAAAATATTTCATTTACAGTCTTTTACAATTCATTTACAGATAAGTAAAATATCTTAAATTATTTCTTATTAAAAAAATATCTATTACACATTTTCCTACAAAAAACTGTGTTTTCTAATAAGGGGACGTCCATAAATTACGTGAGATGTTTTTTTACATTTTTTGACCCTCCCTCCCCCCTGGTGAGATGTCGTGAGATTTTATTAAACCCCCTCCCCCACCCCCTTATCTCACGTGAGATTTTTCGAAATGTGGGTTTCTTATTTAAATGTATTGGATTTTTACAGCAAAGGCTTTAAAGCTCAAAAGATACTATTGGAACCAACATGCCCGTACGGTTTTCAGTAAAATCATCTGCTCCTTCAACTTCGTTCCGGTTGAATCGGTAAGCAGTGTCGTATTGAAAATGGAGCAAATGACTTTCAGTCATGCTCTTTAAAGTCCGGAATCGTCAAATGTCCATCAACCCCCTTGTCGGTCCGGGCTTCTTTGCAGAATAGACCATCTGCTTTCGTGCCAGGCAGCGTGTAAAAGCCTTGCCTAATCCTGCCGCTATAACGTCAGTGCTTGCCATTGACATGTTCCGGTTGGAGGATAAGGTACACTCGCTTTTACACGAGGCCTAATCTCCCAACGTTAGGTTGGCAACGCACTATTACCACCTTTGGTGTCTATAGCCGGTGTGAATTTTTTATCAGGAAATCCTTGTTTGCAATCCAATAGCATAAAAAACCTAATTGATTAATTAAGTGAATTGAGGTATTTGGTATAAAACAAATATACGGTGGTTTGACAGTCAGTAGATGAATAAAGTCGAGTATGAATGAAATTATTTTCTTTTATTAGTGAATGATCTTCATTGTATTACGATTATGGTTAAATCTTAAGCATGTACAGTACGGATGAAATAGACCAAAATAGCATTTTTTTGTGATTGAAGCAAAAAAATTGCGTGATATTTGCCGAGACCCCCCCCCTCTCCAACGTAAGATTAGGTGAGATTTGAATCGGCCCCCTCCCCCCCTTAAACATCTCACGTAATTTGTGGACCCCCTAAGCAACACCATTGTTCACAGTTTTAGGACTTGAATTACCATAAGCAGTATCATTAATTTTATGAGATATGTTTAATTAGATTTGATATTTGACAGTTTGACTACAAACATACATACATACATATCTTTAAGCCAAGTCCCTTACGAGGTAGGCAGAGAGTATCGAGTGCCAGACCTCACGATCCTGACTTTGTAAACTGACCTTACAGTTTGACTAACTAAATAATAAGTAAGTAAAATAGTAAAATCGCTTACCATTCCGTAATCCCCCAAAGCGTGATCGCGTTCGAAGGACAGAATTCCAAATCGCCGCGAACCCGACTTCAATATTTGTAAAATCATCAACCAATGCCGGAAGTTTTTGATAAATAACGGACACGGCATTCTGTGGAATGATAGTCAATATTAATGAAAGTTAAAACATGTCTGGTTTTGAAAGAAACACGCTGTAATGCCTGGACCGATTGTGACGAAATTTGCATTGTGTCTAGATCACAAAATAGAGATGGAAAAGGTTATTTTTATTATAGACTCAATTGCTTCCCGATTAAGTGCGATAAACCAAATTTCTTAAAAACTCCGTTTACATTGTAGAAGAATGTTGGTTTAGTAATCAAAGAGAAGAACCGAACCTGACACTATTATCTATATATATAATAAATCTTCTATACATATAATAAATCGGTAGAAGGGTCAATTCTGTACATTGAAAATATTGAAAAAATAAATAGCAGGGGGTGTTACTGGATCGATACCAAATCCAAATATGTGATTAAAAAAATTGTTGTCTGTCTGTCTGTCTGTATTTCCAGGCATCACGTGAAAACTAACGGTTTGATTTCGATAAAACTTGGTATAATTATACCTTATTATCCTGGGCATAAAATGGGATACTTTTTATCGTTGACAAATATGAAGAAAAAAATAAATCTTAATTTTTCAGTTTCATCACGCGAAGACCAACATCCGCGCGGACGGAGTCGCGGGCGGAAGCTAGTCATTAAATATAACAATTAACAATAGTTAACAAGAATGAAACATATTTTATAAGAATGGTTGCCTAAAAAATTGCTGAACAAAATATTTTTAATTATTTATTGAATAATTATTTTTCATCATTTCGATTTTTTTTACAGACAACCCTATATCGCGTCCACATATTGGTCGCAATAAAACAACGCGTATTCGACAACGACCCATATATATTTTTTTCTACGATACAATCAAGAGAGTCGTGTCACATTTAAATGATTGGAAATTGGATAAGCAAACTGATTTCTGGTATATTAAGCCTGGCAGATCCACCCTCTACACCAAAACATGATAGCGGTGAGCAGTGACATCGCAACAGGAATAGATTTGAATAGCAAGAATTGGCACTAATCTAGATGAGACGGAAGTATTTATAAGCAACATTATCTTTTGACCGCTACGGAGTATTTTTCCTATACTCGTCTCTTTTAAGCTTTGTGTGTGAAAAAAAAACAACTACTTCTTAAAAAAACAGCAACAAAGATTGGAAAAATATTTTATAATTTTTTAATATATTTCGGTAAGTATAATGTGTATATATAGTAAAGTATAGCGAGCGCTGACTTCATGGCAAAAAGAATAAATGCTGTCCGGATTGGAAACTATGAAAAACCCCAATTATAACTGATAGTACGAATGAAATAACACGGGATTTATAGTTGCTCAACTATTTAACTAATGGGCGATAGGGTCATCACAACCCTACACCGACTTCCTTAGAACTATAAAGATGTAAGGCTGTTCTTACCCCGGGAAAGCGACGTAAGAAATGACGATAGGGATGACATCTGGTTCCAATGGTAGAGGCGGAATGTCCAAGCACTTTAAGAGCGCACAGAAGAACTGGTTTTCTCTTGTCTGCAAGGATGAAAAATTTATTATTATAAAAATATAATTTATTATTATTTTTTTTAACCTGTGTCCCAATCATAATAAATTATTTACCTATTTTAAAATAGACATTCTAGGAAAACATACAAATCGTATTTTATCAAATAATCAGGTGATTCCAAAATAGGTGTTCGAATTATAAAATATAATTTAATTATATAACTATTTTTTTTTCTCATCTTAGGTAGCTTAGATTTTAGGTGAACCAAAAAAAAAATAACCAAAATTGCTGCAAGTTTTCCCCCTAAAATTAATAAAATAAACAAAAAATACAGTCAGACTACAGAGTGTGCTTATTATTTTTATTTTTGAGACTAGCTTTTAAATTTGCCAAGAAAGTTGTAAAGTCAGCAAAATCTTTTGTGTACCATTTGACCAAATTTAGCGAATAACATTATTGAACACTATTTTTTTCCAAAGTTGATCTGTTTTTCCGAAAAACATCAAAGTAAGATAAGGGGAGACTTGACTCAACCCTCACCTCTCATAAACGTCTCACGTAATTTTGGACGCTCTCTTATGAGAAATAAATTACATGAAAACCTATAAATAAAAAAGTAACCAATCAATTTAAAATGTGGGTAGTAGTAAAATCAAGATAAATAGTGTACTTACTTCTTCAAGTCTAAAGTCCACTAGTGAGCCAGAGCACAAGGCACATTTTTGCCTATAGTATAAGTTCCGTTCAATGCAACAGCGGCAAAAAGTGTGGCCACAGGGAGTCGATACAGGTTCCCTTATAGTGTTGGTGCAGAGTACACACTCCAAATCCTCAAGCTTCAGCCAGCTTTGGGCCGACTGTTCACGGATGGAGATACTCAGCTCCCGTTTCGCCTTGTTGGGCCCGCGCTCTTTGCAGGTGATAAATATGCTCTGGAACAAAGTACATTAATGACTTTTTGTTTAAAACAAATGCAGTTTTTGAAAATATAAATTACATGTCGCCTATCGACACAAAAAACGTTATAGTAGGAGATCCCAAGAGGGCGACTTGGGGAGTTACTCGAGTGCGTCAGATTATTAGGTAAATAGTTTACCGTAGATCTATAAACAATTCTAGCAGTAAATCGTGCATAAATCTTTAAAATAAGCAGCTCGTGTAAGGTAGTCGGTCTCAAATATTTAAGATTAAAGTAGACTGGGTTCACTGCAATTAAGGGAGCGGAAGAATCAAATAATGATGGAGATTTTAAAGATGGTTTAAAATAAAACCTTCATCATAATCTGACGCGTTCGATTAACTCACAAAATCCCCTCTTGGGTTCCCCTACCAGTAATGATACATATTCAAATAAATACGAAGATAATCATGATGGTGTCATGTACTAGCGTTGACAACCAAGAAATTTAAGACTAAATGTTAACCAAACCTAGTATAAATAACATATTTGGTATGTAGATAGGATATTAACACCCGTATTCAAGAAGCATACTAGGCTAACGCATAGCTAAATATCGTACTTCGTACACCTTTTTTCATTACTTTGCCAAGTATGCAAGTATGTTAACACGGCTGTTAGTATATTTGATACCACTTAGATATGGAAGAACGACGTTTGCCAGATCAACTATTATTCTAATAAGTTGCTATAAAACTTGAACTGTACTAACCTAACCAAATATAACATTTACTGACGGATGTTGATAAATCTTACGCCTTATGAAAAAATTATGTTAAATTAACTTATTATACTGAGTTTAAATACATTTTCATTGATGAATAATTGTGTCAATTAATTATTTTCAAATGCTACATAGTATTTCTGACGTTAAATCGAAATTGATACTACACGTAATCTAGGCAAATAAATAATGTCTGTGTCTAAAGTTTGCCAACTACAACTTTAAATGTTTACCTTATGGAGAAGCCTTTTTGCGATTCGGGAGCAAGGTTCCACAGAGGCCGCAGCACGAGCGAGATGTGGAGCAGCTTCTGCGTAGAGGCCCTTGGACATGTATTCACGGGCTTGTTTGTAACGTGCCTGTTATGAATAAATATGGTTTAGTAGAAATAATGTAGTGTAGCCTTAATAGTCTAGTGGTACAGTAAATAATCGTTGCCTACATGAGGTCATGTGTTCAATTCCAGAGGCAGGCAACTCAAAAAAATGTGCAACAAACAAGAAAATGTGATTTTTCCAATTTTCATACAAAAAACATTTTGCTCAGAATAGGATATCTGTCCGTTAATCATCCGTTATAACCATGTTCCAGAGTATCTAAAATGACAAATCCGATTCAAATTTCCAATTTGCATGAAATCGATATTCGAGAGTAACCTTACTGTAGTGTGTACCTCTGCCGAATTCTAAGGGGATACGGGCGTGAAGACATTTAAAATAAGTTTTAGTGAGTATATCAACTAAAAATGTCTCAGATCTTGTGTGTCCTTTAAGCAACATTGCACGTATATGTGTGTGCGTGCGTGCTTACGTACGTGTGTGCGAGTTTTGTCGGGTTATCGGACGTTTTCAATATATATAACTGAGCCGACATACGATGTCCTTACCTATTCCTGTCGCAATAATAACCCTCTCATGTTCCGGTCCCAAGGGTGGAGTAGCCGGTACACTTGCATGATAGGTCTAACACCCTCCCCCTCCGGTCTATGACACTGAAGCGACCAAAACCTTCATGATGTCTATGTCCCTGTGCTTTTTCGCTGATTTACCACATAAAAATTACATGTAAAAATAGACTTACCAGTATCCCCATTGGTACACGTGGAAAATACGGCAGATTACGAAGTTGGATCTGAACTCTCTTTCCTGCAAAAAAATAGCTTAATAATTATTGGTAACTACTAAGTACCAACCAGCGAACTTCAAAATAAAATTCACATCTGGTTGAGCAATAAAAACATTTTCACCTGACGATTTCGACGATATATATATCATCGAAATCATAAATATGAATCATATATATCTGGATTGTATCTATATATATAAAATCAATTGCTGTTAGTTAGTCTCGATCAAACTCGAGAAAAGCTAAACCGATTTGGCTAATTTTGATCTTTAACTATTTTTCAAGTCTAGGGAACGTTTAAAATAGATTCTATACTTCTTATCGTCGGTGCTTGGTGGAATTCCATTCTTGATGCAATTTTCTTAGAAAACACTTGTACTTTCCACAATATATTTTATTATTTTTTTATTTTTATGGTTTTAGCCAATCGGTTTCGCTATACAAGCATCATCAGGGCTATATAACTCTAAAAATAATAACCATAAAAATAAAAAATAATAAAATATATTGTGGAAAGTACAAGTGTTTTCTAAGAAAATTGCATCAAGAACGTTTAAAAGATAAGAAGAAGGGAAAATCTGCAAAGAAACAAGGAAATACATTTTGTTTTTCCCATACAAACTCGAAGTTCGCCGGGACAGCTAGTAGTATATAAATATCCCTGGACAAATTGAGCAAATTGAATCAAACTCTAAAGTAAAAAAAAAACTTGATTTACGGATGTTAGTCAACGATACCAATACACAGAAATACTTATAAAGATACCAAAATATGTTTTAATTAACACCCAGACCCATAAATGCAGACATCTAAATGTTCAACACCTAAATGTCTGATACCTTCGGGAATCGAATCCAAGCCTCGCGGTTACTTACTGGGATTACGCGTGTACGTTAATCCTTGAATCAACGTGGCGGTTGAGCGGTCGGTACGAGAAGGCGGTATGCGTCAATATTCGCAAATTTACGCATATTTGCGAATATTTCGCTAGCATAATCAACCGACAGACAAGCAAGAACAAAAATTATTTTTGATTGTCTCGGGTTCGATACAGGGTCGGGCGACAAAAAATAGAAAATTGTATATTTTCAATTTTCTTTTTTTTTTCATTATATTGGAAGGCAAACAAGCAGACGCATTTCCTGATGTTAAGAAATTCACGCCGCCTAGAGACACCAAAGGTGGTAATGGTGCGTTGTCAACCTGAGGCCGGGATGTTAGGCCTCGAGCAAAAGTAAGTATCTTCCCCTCCGACCCGGAACACGTCATGACGTTATGGCGGCAGAAATAGGTAAGGCGGTGGTACCAATCCGGGCGAGTCGCTGCTAAACTCTACCACCTAGTCAGATGTCACGGTGTTAGTGACGGTGCGCCTATGCTCGCCTTTTACGAGCTACCTGGCAAGGAAGGCAGACGGTCTATTCTACAAAGAAGCCCGGACCAACACGGGACTAATCAAAATACAGTTGCCCGGGATTGGATATGTGCTCGGTTGGCGATAGCCTTGCCACCTATCATTTTTGGGATTCAGTTTCTTCAGCTAGTCGTGGGTGCCCTGGTTGTACCTCTGCCTACCATTTCGGGATATGGGCGTGCAAACGCAAATAGTTGTACTTAGATACAGTAAGTTTTTGTACCAAATATGTGAATGGTGCGTTGCAAAGCTCACCCTAAATTCTTAGGTACATACCAGAGTTGGTGCTGATGCAGGATTTTTGAATATCAGCTGATGCTGGTGCTGATTTTTTAAAATTAATACCAGCTGATGTTGATTTAATGAAAAAATAAATAATAATGCCTTTTATTTTAATGCGTAATAAGTTTATCACTTTTACCAACAACTTCGTAGTTGAATACATTGTACCTAAGCCCTTGAAAAGCCCCTCATTTTCCGGGGGTTTAATATATATGACATAAGTTTCACGTGTGTGTCTATGCGTGTATGCAGGCGCGCCCGCGTTTGCACATGTGAGTGTGTGCGTTCGTGCGTGTATGTCTGCATGTTGGTCCGCGTGTCTGTGGCTTTGTTTGAAAGCTAAAGTAATCGAGATGGTTTGTAGCTCCGTAGCATTTTTATATGTATTACCTGGATTTGTTGAACATTTTTAATTTTACGATTACTACTACGAGGATTAAAGTATTTTATTGCAATCCCAGATCACTTATGTGGTCTAGTGGTCTGGCTCTGGAGTTGGCATGGACACTTGCATATTATTAGTTACATCGAACCTGAGACCACAATGTGTTCATATTGAGATTTCAGGTTTGATCCCGGGTCTAACAAACATAAGGTGTTTTTAATTTTTTTTAAACTAAAGCAACCTTGTCCGTGTATTGGATAAGTGTCTGGTTAATACGTTTGCCAACTTTGACATTGTGGGTTTAAAGTACCTTAGACTAATCGTGGGTAATCTGGTTTTACCTCTGCCTACTTCTTCAGGGATATAGGCGTAAACATATATTTTTTCATTAAATCAGCATCAGCATCAGCTGATATTAAAAAAACCTGCACCAGCAACAACCCTGCTCATAACAACTACAATGCCAGAAAGCTAACTATTGCGAGGAAGACCTTTAGAAATGCCTAAACGCCCGGTTTCTACAATCAACGATCCGTAACCCATTAGTATAAACATTTGTAGTTTATCTAAAAACAACAAGGCGTTACTTAGTTTCGCAAAATGGTTTTAGTTGTTACGAACGACCGTAGTTTGGTATCTTACCGACAGACTTATTTGAGTTTACGATTCGTAAATAAAACTACTGTCCGTAAGAAAAACGACTCGTTTCTTGTGCCTTAATCTATGATAAGTGGGTATTGTATGGCAATTGTACAAATCAAATATTCTAAGAAACCAAATGGATAAATGTATTAGTGGTGGGGTCTTCACATCCTTACACATAAACAGTGAACTTCAAATGTTGCTTAAAATATTAATAACACGTATGCATGTGACTAGGTCCGATACAGTAGGTGCACAGAATAATTCTTACAAGTTTATGTTATACCTTTATTGTAATGTATGTTTATTTTTAATGTATATAAATAAATAAAAAAAAAAAACAGTACTTCGGTACTGTCTTTCGGCGAGCATGGTAAACAGTTTGTCCTAGATACACTTTACAACTAGTTATATTGACAAAAATGGCGATAGGATTACCATCCAATCGCACTGCAAATATATAAATCGAGAGGTGTTCAATTTGCTCCATCCACCCCGATAGAAACAAGAGCGTGCAAATATTTATTGTATAATAAGTTGTTAATAACTTTAACAATGACATTCTCAGAATATATTAACGCGTAATTTAATATATACGGCGAGTACAAACAGCAATCGCTGTGTCTTTGTTATGTAACATTCGGTAAATATTAAGTAACAAGCTAAAGCGTTTTTATAGGTCTCAACTAAAATATTTTTTATTTCAATTCAGTCTAAATTAAAAAGTTAGCGAATAACCAGATGTTTTTTTCCTGAAGGTTAGATGACATCCGTCGACTATAGACACTATAGATGTTACTGGTGCTTAGCTACATTATATTCAGCTATAAGGAGGTCAAGGTGTTATGCAAGTTTACCGACTACAGCTGAAGGGTATTCAGCTCGGAATACTATAATGGCGGGCACTGGCACTAGGAAATCGTATCAATCCGATCGACTGCATATCATCACGCTACCACCTAGTTTTGGTGGAATAATTCAGTAGCCGCGACCCGGCGACAAGGTCGTTAAGTCCCGTAGCAAAAAATACTATTAAGTATAGGATAATTGAATTGCCTCACTTGTCATTCCTTATATCCTGTTCTTATCATTAAAAAAAACCATTTGCTTCTTTGACCTATAATGTAAAAAAATCGTTCATTTGGAGCCGTTGGACAATCGGAGTACAAAAGGTTTCAAACGAGTATCATTTTTGCATACTTATTATTCAACTACTTACCTAACAACTGGTCGTACAAACATACAGTTCTATTATAAAACTTAAAGAACAGCTTTTTACTCAAGAGTTTGTTCGCGTCATGTCACTCCGCCTTTTCAAGGTAAAGCAATTTAAATACACAATATAATAATAATCAAACTTACAACTTATTAAAAAAAATATATCAAAGCATAAGTGCTACCTTAAACACTACCCGTGTTACTACAAAAAAATAACACACCCGTTGAATAAATGCTTTATTAAACAATATCTAAAATTGGATTCTAAGTCAATGATAAGATGTCAATTTTAGAGTATTTAGTTAAACAGGCACCTAAAATGTTTATTTGTTAAAGCGGTACAAATTAATTTTAATTTAAAAACGTAAAGTTTGATATCAGTCGTCAATCGAATAAATTCGCTATTCGTCTATATTTGTACCTTAGACGAGGGTGCTACATAACAGTATTATTCAAGTTCGCCGATTACTCAATTGACTTCAGATTAAGCAGTAAGGGTATTATTAATTGTGGTTGTGTTATGTCACATTTGTACAAATGTTTTTTGCAACAACCAGCAGGCGGCTTTCCTGATGGTAAAACAAAACCGGCCTATAGACACCATTGATGTTGCTGGTGCGTAATTTGACAGATCAACTAGATGTACTTTAGTCTCGATTTTAAGGAACTGAGGTCACAAATAAATCGATACAGATATTGCATACAATGATATAATATACCGTGTTATAAGTTTGAAGTGTCTGTGGCATCATAACTCCTAAAGGAAACCGATTTCAAAGCGATTTTTTTTTCATTCAAAACTTAACTAACAGATGTTCTTTGCTTACATGTAGGTTTGGTAGGGGGTTACTATTTTTTTATGATTATTACTTTGACAGATTCTACTATTAAGTAATATTGCTATATTATCACAGTAAGGCCCCTGAATTCGCAACCGTGTTGGTCCGCATCCGCTGAACTGGATAAACCATTTCCGTCTTATTAATAAACATGGACTAAGGTAGGAGTAAAATTAAGTTGATATTATAGTCTCTGTCCTATTTTAATAGAGTCTCTATTATAAATATAATACAAGGTAGAACCTTGGAGTAATTTACTACGTTTTTATTAATAAGTCGGTCTGTGTCTACAAGGCAGATCGTAAAAGGCGAGCACAGGTTAAGTAGGTCATTACCAAATTTAATACCAAAGACCACTGGTGGAAGAGTGATGTATAGCAGCTTATCTAAGGTAGCAGCTATACTTGCAAAAGAGGCCTAGCATTCAGGACAGCAACTTACTCGTTACGCGTGTCTTATTATTCATAATCATGTCTTATAATAAGCATATAATATAAAGTACTACAAGGTTCAACCTGAGTATATTATAATGCGTTACAGACTATAAAATCAACTTTACTCTTACGTTAAGTATCTTCACGCCCATATCCCCGAAGAAGTAGGCAGAGGCACAACCAGGATACCCACGACTAGCCGAAGATACTAAGTCCCACAATGTGTGATAGGTGGCAAGCCTATCGCTAACCGGGCACATATCCTATCCCGAGCAACATTTTTTTTTTATAAATTTTAAAGAAAGAAAAAATTTCGCCCCAGACAGGATTTGAACCTGTAACCTTTCATCTCAAGCCGACGAATGCTCTAACCAATTGAGCTACTGAGGATTTAAATCCCGTGGCGAAAAATCCAATTTTCTTTTTGTTGCCCGACCCGGGATTCGAACCCGGGACCTCATATAGTCAAGTCCAACAACTGAACCGCTAGACCGTTAGTCCATGTTAACTAATAAGACGGATGGCGTATATAGGCCACGATTGTCTCTTACCATCAGGAGAGAGCAGCTTATTCGCTGACCTATCTCAAAAAAAAAATTCTTTGTTAACTTGCACATAAACTATGGAGGTGCTACGTAACAGTATGATTCAAGTTCGCAGATTACTTAATTGACTTCAGATTAAGAGCGCGATCACATTGCATTGCGACGTCGCACCGACATGCATGATGCACACCAAAATTTTATAACCATAGATAATGTGACCATATGTTACGGCTCCTAATGGGACAGCGACTTTTTTGGCATTGTGGGAGTTGATAAATTGAAGTATGAGCTAAATAAAGCAAAGTTGCTAAAAACGTGTGTCTCTCGGAATGCCTGACAGTGATAACTTGAAAAGGGAAACCAAATTTTTGTGATTATGGAGACTCACACGGACTATTTCGCTTCATCCGGTACTTTAGAATATGACGTCAGATCAATCAATCAATCAATATACTCATTAGTTCATTGTTAAGAAGCGCTTTAATTTCAAGAGTCGCGTTTTAATCATCACACTAAAAAATCCCTCAAAACAATACGAAATCACCGTTGCGACCATCTTTTGAACGGATGAACCGTAATTGGTTCGAATTCTTTTTTTTTTTAATTCAAGGCGTCTTTATCTACATTACATTTGGGTTATTGAAAACTTTTAATTTTGGGATAATAAATAATTTATAACTCTGTTATTTATAGACGGATTTGATTTTTTTTGCGAGCCTTGTTAGTTACATACATTTTAATTATTTTACATACTGTATATGTATGTAACTTTTTCGCTGATGCATTTAATGGGTTTATAACTGTTATATTTATTTAGTTGACAAGATTTTAAATGTAGGGTCATTTAACTAAAATATAGGGCCTATTATTACAAAATATAGCAACATCCAGCAACTTTTCGCGCCATATAAAAAGGCGTATTTTTTATCTTGAGGTTTTTGGATTCACCGGGACCCACAACCGGAAAACGGGACAGTCTTATTTGAAACGGGTCGTCTGGTTACATTAATATAAACGGTCATATTGTATAATAACGAGAAAACGATCATCATTTCAATATTAGTCCATTCAGCATTATGGTCGCAGACTAAGAATGAGAAATATAATATTATGTTACGTAACATTTACAAAAACATGCAAAAACAAGTAGCGTGGTTATAGACCGTGAGAAATATGTTAATTTGAAATTAGGATTCCAACTAAGAAGCGATTTGAGTATCCTAATACCTTTTTCGTTTACTCGACTGCGTAAAGAAGGAGTTGTTTTTTCAATGTGTGCTTTAAACTATCGAGAGCATACGAAATGGTGATTATATATACAGAGATAGGTTAAGGAGAAGCAGCTAATCTATGTTATCTATCAAAATGATCCTCTTGTTTTGCATCCCACAAACGACAACACATCCCGATTTTGCTAAATCTTTTCTAATTGTCTTAGTTATTGTCAGAAGGAATATTAGCTATTAACTTTGTTTTTAAGACTACTTTGCTTGTTTTTTTCTAGTTGTCTTACGCCCACTTGGACGTTTCTGAGTTAAATATTTAACTCAAAGTTAGCTTCTAACAGCTAATAAGACTAATTCAATATATATTTGACAGTCTAACCCGTTTTTAAATTCAACCCAGGAACGTGCAAGTCGCCCTTAGTTATTGTCAGTAGGAATATTAGCCGTTAACTTATAGTTAAAATTGTTTGACGAGTAAAATTTGTTATGCAATCTATAAATAACTTTCATTTACATATTAACAAAATATTTGCATATCACAATGAGGTAGATCCAGCAACTAGTAGGTAGGTAACCTTTGTAGCAAATTCTTTACACAATCCCTAAATAAAGCTGTTCGTATCAAAATGTTACGACTGCTTGCCTACTACATATTATCGAAACAAGGATTTATTTTAGCGCTTTATGTAACCAATTGGAAAACACCTTTAAAGCGCTACTGTCTTTCTACGGGTATGTCTGTCTTATTCTTGAATATCGATATCATGCGGATAGGAAATTGGAATTGTATTTGGGTACTCTTAAACACAGTACGAGAGGATTATTAGCATTTAGTTCCAAAAAAATTAACGAATCTCGTAGAATTTGTTATTGTTTACTAGCTGCCCCGGCATACTTCGTACAGCCCGCCCAGTGCAATGTGATTATTTCTTTTATGTTTTACAAGCGGCCCGCCCCGGCTTCGCACGGATGTAAAATATACACATAAACCTTTCTCTTCAATCACTTTATCTATTAAAAAACCGTATTTAACTCCGTTGCGTAGTTTTAAAATTTTAAGCATACAAAGAGACAGGGACAAAGAAAGCGAATTGGTTTTATACTATGTAGTGATTATTAACTAACTTAATAATTCGCTAGCATTCTGCTCAAGAGAACCTAAAATAAAATATCCGATTCTTATTTGCAATTTGTATGAAATAGAGATTCTAGAGTACATACATACATATATTCACGCAAAGTCCCTTACGGGATAGGCAGATGGTATCAAATGCCAAACCTCACGATTCAAGAGTAACTCTAATATCTCTGATTCTTTATATCATATCTACATACACGAAACAATAATAAACAAAATCTGTTCATGACATATTTTTAAAAACAATGTTGTAGTGTCCTATAGTCCTTGACAAATTTAAGGATAAGGATAACTTTTATTAAGGAAAAATGTTTCATGCCATCTATAACTATGAAAAGTTATACTGCAAAAAGTAACACATGTTAAAGTATGCGTAAAAATCCGAGGGCAACTGATTAGCAGCAACTTTTTTTATCAGTTCCTAGTTGAAGTAGTTTACTAAGCAGCAAAAGTTTTTATCAGTTCCTAGTTTAGCTAGTTTCCTTAGCAGCAATTTTTTTTTATCAGTTCCCAGTTGAACTAGTTTCCTTAGCAGCAATTTTTTTTATCAGTTCCTAGTTTAGCTAGTTTCCTTAGCAGCAAAAGTTTTTTTTATCAGTTCCTAGTTGAACTAGTTTCCTTATCAGCAAGTTTTTTTTATCAGGTCCTAGTTTAGCTAGTTTCCTTAGCAGCAAAAGTTTTTTTTATCAGTTCCTTGTTTAGCTAGTTTCCCTAGCAGCAAAAGTTTTTTTATCAGTTCCTAGTTTAGCTAGTTTCCTTAGCAGCAAGTTTTTTTTATCAGTTTAACCCGACTCGGTATCGGCAATACTTTTTTATAAATATGTGTGTCATCTAAAGCACGTATACTTGACAGCAACGCACAATTCGCTATCTTTGCCAATACGTCCTTTATCAGAATCATTCAAGCGCAGTAAACTTCAAAATCGACCCCCACATCACATACATCGCAATAAAAATGTATGTTCCACTAAACACTACTACTGGGATGTTGATAAAATTTATCTGGAACAATCTCGAAATCTTGACCTACCTTTCCACAAAAAAAAACATCAAAACCAATTTGTTATTAGAAGAACAATCGCCTAATAAACACAATAAGTCAGTCTTATTGATAACCTCTGTGGTCCAGCGGTTCAATTGTCGGACTTGATTTCATGAGGTCCCGGGTCGGACAACAAAAAGGAAATTGGGTTTTTCCAATTTTCTAATAAAAAAAACGTTGCTCGGGATTGGATATATGCCCGGTTGGATTGGATAGGCTTGCCATCTGTCACATTGTGGGACTAAGTGTTTTCGATTGCCCTGGTTGTGCCTCTGCCTGCCTCTTCGAGGATTTGGGCTTTACTTACTTACTTTTATCGATAACCTACTTATTTTTTAGGGTCGGTACGTGATAGGTCATGACTCACGAGTCATGATGAGTCATTACTATTCAAATCAAGCTCTACTTAAAAGCATTTCGTGTACTAAATTTAAAAACATTAAAAGTAATAAGGAGAATTTTACAAACTAGCCGACCCGGCCAAATTCGTGCTACCTAAGTCCTGACTCAATGTTTTTATGAAATTTAAGTATGTTTTCCTATTTTCCTTCTTTTCTCTTTAGAAAAAAAAATTGTAGCTTAAAGGAAATATTTGCGCCGAATACAACATTTGGCCATCGAATATAATACAAATAGATTAAAGAAATTTTAATAAAATTACATTTTTAAACCGTTTTTAAGCAGTGTTTTATTGTATCAAAAACCTACTTTTTTATGGTTCAAAACAGTGGGCGTTTGCAACCGATTTCATTGTTCTTAACCAAAGCATAACCTCACTCAATGTGTAAATAAATCTATTTATCCCGGGTTCACGCTTTATCGATTAACGTCCAATATTAAAAACCTATCTATAGATAGAGATAGCCCTAGTAAAGTTTTGTTGCTAAGCTATTTTTGTTACTTATTAAAAATAACAGCGGAAAGTAATTACCTGGAAATTGATCTAAAATCAATCGAGATGAATTTTCATTAGAACTAGTAGACAGACGTCACTGACCTTTTCTTTTTAAAGGAAGAGAAAGCAACTGGAACTAACCAAAATATTTACTTTAAGGATATTTGGTATTTTGGTTTCGCCTTAGAACAATTAAAACATTTCATTAAAATGACTAATTAGTATGCTAGGCGTGACCGTAAGTAGTAACCACACCCAATCAGACTACCCCGCAAGAGAGTCGGCTTGAAGATATGTTGCTTGTCCTATTTAAGGCCCATTATAAAACCCACGTAACCTACGACCCAGCGCTCTCCATTGCATCGTTCTGCTTATATAAGAGCACTGTAACAAACAAAATGGACGATTTACATAACAACCCGACACGACTGTTATTGTTGACGTCCGACGTCACGTCACAGTGCTGTTGTTTTTCAGGTACTGCGAAAACGTTTAATGAGCGGACGAAAACGAAAACAGGTCGGGATGCGACGACCTCATCGCGATGGATTTTTCAAGCATGGCAGCTGGAACTAGGTGCTCCAATAGGACATGCTTACGTAGCATCAGTGGTCGCCATTGTCATGTTCCGTGCTGTAAGAAACTTGCTTGCGCGTCTTCGCATTCGGTCACGAGATAGCGATACACCAGTAACGGCTATGGTGTCTACATTGGTAGATGGTAATGGTGACTATGACCACATTACCCGTACTAATACTACAGTATTACCATACCCCTTCCTTTATCGCTTTGATGCTCGTCATTGTCGTGTTTAAATATGAAATGCCAAGGATAACGTTCAAGTGTTACGTAACTTACTTCTCAAAGATTTTTGAACCCCTCGCCTTCCATGTAACTCAACGTAACGTTTTCCCCCCTTTCCCTAAGGGTTACATAACAATCCAGTGCCCAGTTTTAGCTGAAACTCATAATTAGGCATGTCGCGCAATGTACCGATAGGTCGTTAAAATATTTTTTAGGATTTTTTGAAGCGAAAACTTCTTTAGCGGCGTTGCGCACTTTTTTTGGAATGGGTAAAAACTTCTAAACTCGCGTCAGGACACGTGATCTGATCGAAAATTCGTAGGGAGTTTTGAGGCCATCGTGAATGGGTGGTCGTAATTTTTTCATTATTATTGAATTTCGTGTTTATATTGAGTGAAATTGGTTAATTTAGGTGGGCATTAAATTAATTTTGTTTAGTGAAAGTGCAAATGGTGTAATCATGAAGAAATTAGTGTATCGTCTATTTCCTCGTTGTCGTCAAATCTCACTAAATGAGCTTGAGTAACGAAGCCACCGCTTTACTCAAGACCTTGACCTGTTTTTGTACATAGTGACTAATGACTGTATATTGTATAAGAATTGACTAGCTTGAAATTGGCAAAGTAGTTGTGAAAAACGATCGAAAGCCATATCTATAAAAGAACAAGAAGAAAATTCGTAAGACGGCGCAGGGCGCTTGCGCTAATGATCGTGTGGTCACGTTTGTGTATGATAGCGCAATAAATGAATATTGTATTCTACCACATAAATGATAGTACTTCCATTTTTT
>NJDC01000156.1:555698-571016 GCA_002245475.1 Calephelis virginiensis
GTTCGGCTTTCTCTTTCGCATCATGGGCCAGCGAGGCATCACTCCGGTGTAAAGATGGTAAAGATGGCTTCGCGAAATTTCCTTGGACAGCCTTGGCGAGAGACCAAAACACTTTTGTTCCCGAAGGTAAGCGGGCCAATTTCTCGCCAATTCTGCCAATGTGCTCGGACTTTGCCCTAGCAATAGCTCTTTTGAAAGACCTAGAGGCAGAATTATACTCCTTTTTAACCAAGCTGGTGTTTTCGTCGCAAGACTTCGCTGCCGTGGCCAAGGCCTGGTAGCATTTCCGCTTATGGCTATGTGCCATCTTACAGGGACGACTAAACCAAGGCTGGGATTTGCCACTAACAGGCACTGAAGAAAACGGAATAACCCTAACTATTCCAAAATATCAAAAATGCACAACATTAATATTCAAGTATTCATTTCTGCCGGCACTCCCGGAGTGCAACCCGTTTTTTTATTATTTACTATAAAAAACGATATTACGTAACGCGTTGTTTGAAGCCCCTCCCGCGCCTTTAATACATCGTGACGTTTGTCCGTACCTCCATATACCATTAAAATAAAACGCAAAGTGCTTTAACGTAACACTTGAACGCCTCTTGATATTTTTTACCTATCTCTGGCTTAAAATAGACTTATTTTGGTAACGGCCTATTTTACTTATTTCTATAGATAGCGATATTTATTTCCTTTAGAAAATCTGCCCATTGTTTGCCTTTAATGCCTAATAAAAAATATTATAAAAAATATAAATACAATCACATCACTATTTTATATCGGAAAAAATACTCGTTTTAAAGATATATGAAAGCTAACATAGGATTTTTTTAATATACTAACGATATTTCAAAATCTATCCGTAATGTAGCCAGGAACCATCTCGATCACGTCAGCTTTCAAACAAAACAAACCGGATCGAAATAGGCCCATGCGTTTGGGAATTATGATTCCTCAGTCAGATATACATATTACATACTAAAGAACTTACTTTGGCACAGTAAAACGTTCAAGCCTCAAATTGGTAACCTTTAGCTTATTAAGAGATTGACAGTGTTTTTATAATACATAAATAGATGTAAAGAAATACATCCTCACTGATTATTTTATTTTCTGACTATTCTCCGAATTAACAAAATATTATAGCTTCGCGTGTACTAAAATCTCAAAGCTCGCAATGTCACCAATAAACCTCGCAAAAAAGTAACTATCTTCACACCCATAACCCCGAAGCTGTAGGCAGAGGCACAACCAATACACCCGCGACTAGCTGAAGACACTAAGTCCCACAATGTGATAGGTGGCAAGCCTATCGCTAACCGGGCACATATACCCAAGCAACATTTTTTTATTTTATTTGTTGTCCGACCCGGGATTCGAACCCGCGACCTCATGAAGTCCAGTCCAACACTTGGACCGCTAGACCAGAGGCGATTAATAAATCTCTTCAAGTACCCAACTCCGCCTTGATTAAATCCAACCTCCTCAAAGTCACATAACGTACGACACAAAATGGCTCTATATTGATTATGTAACCACTTATTATGAAATGTTGTTATGGATTTTCATATGTAGCGATTTCGTACTTTCTGTATTCAATTTATTACCATAATCAAAATTTTCTGCACAAACAATCATCAACAGTATCTACACTAATATTACAAATAGGAAACTTTGTTTGTAATGAATAGACTATAAAATTACTGGACCTATTTTAAAAATTCTTTTACCATTCGGAAGCTACATTATCGACGAGTACCATAGGCTATAGTTTATTTTTTTAATTATAAATTTATCCACCCGTGCGAAGCCTGGACGGACTGCTAGTTATTAATAAACAGACTAAATTACGCCAAACATGAAGCTGTCTGACTACCGGGGTTAGACCCCTGACAAGTCACTGATATAATTTCCAAATTTTGCTGCCTCTCTCTCTAATGTACCGGCATCTCATTCTTTTTGACTATAGTATCACAAGACTCTCAGAAAGAGAGGTCTGTACACCAGAGTGAGTCAGAAATACTTCAAGGTACAAGATGACATTATACTCCGAATACAATAAAACTGCATACAATTAATCTTTAAGTTTTTCAGTCTATGTTTACCAAAAATACGGCAAACTAGTAGTGCGTTGTTAATATTTTTGTGGATAGTATTGTCGGTGTTTATAAAAATAGTGAAGTTTATATGTGTGCGTGGAGCTGGATATATTTGGGGTCTTTGGCTTCCAGTAAATCCAATTCATTAATAACGCACTATCTTTAAACTAAACTTAACTTAAACTAAACTTTTTTTGCGGGAAATCGCAAATTAAATAATTTTATTTGGATTTCATTTAGTCTATGTACATTAAATAAGAGGGCTGAAGTAAGCACGAGTACTGGATCATTTTAAGCATTATAATTAGAAACGCATTTTAAACATTCCAAATGCGTTGGCTACGCATGACCAGTCTTTGTTTGGTTATTGACATACAGAATAATGTTTTACTTATAATTATCTTTTTGTACTGAACACATTATTATCTTTTTTTGTATTATTTTTGAGTTTCTTACGAAAGATCCGTAATTCATGTAGTCGATGTTATAAAAAGTATTTTGGTTTGGAAAAAAAAATATTTAATAAGCTACTAAAACACTCCAAAGCTAAAGTTAACATAATTGTCTAATTTTGTTAGGGTTATGGTAGGCAAACAAGCGGATGGATTTCCGGTATGAAAGGTGGATGGTAAGAAATTCACTCCGCATAGAAACCAAAGTTGGTAATGGTGAGTTTCCAACCTGCGGCCAGGATGTTAGGCCCGAGCAAAAGTAAGGTTAAAGTCTATCCTCCGAACCTGAACCTGACATTATGGCGGCAGGAATAGGTAAGGCGGTGGTACCAATTCGGGCGAGTCGCTGCCAAACTCTATCACCTAGTCAGATGTCACGGTGTTAGTGACGATAAGCCTATGCTCGCCTTTTACGAACGACCAACACGGGACATAATGACACTGTAATGAAGACTGTAATGTCAAATTAAACCTTGGAGTAATTTAGTCTATGTTTACTAGTAACAAGATTTGATCCCCAATCCTTGTGTAAGGATAACAAAATGCTTTGACAATTGAGAAAGAACGGATGAAAAAGCTGACATTGGTAGTGTTAAGTACGTAAAATAAAACTTACGGCGTGTTCGCAACTCGGGAGTTGTCCTCAACGCAGACGTGTTTTGTAATTGTCGTCTCGCGAGTTTGGATTTCTTTGACATGCTGTAACAAAACAAAAATATTCAAAAAACAGGGCCAAATTATTAAAACTTTTTTATTATAGTCAACGATCAACATAAACAAATTTAGTAACAGATATATTTTGACATTTACAAGGGTAAAAAGATTGGACACAATAAAAAAGAGAAAGTTTGAATAAAAACTAAACAGACATAGAGTTTTGGCGCCATCGTGAATGAAGATGGTCTTATTTTTTTCATAATTATTGAATTTCGTGTTTACATTAAGTGAAATTAGTTAATTTAGTTGATATTTAGATTAATTTAGTTCAGTGAAAGTGCACACATGAAATAATCACGAAGATATTAGTGTATTGTGCATTTCCTCGCTGTTGCCAAATCTCACTAGATGAGCTTGAGTAACGAAGCCACCGCTTTACTCTAGACCCTGACATGACTTTGTAGATAGTGACTAATACCTGTATAAGAATTAACTAATACGGAAGACATGGTAGTATGGCCTAACGGCCTTGGTCTTAACCGGCTCCAGAAAGGGGCAAATTAACTACCTAAATAGACATAGAAGAATTTGTAGGGTTACTCTTGAAACTCGAATAATTCTATATTGGAAATTGGAATCGGACGCGTAATTTCAGAATATGTTAAACAAAACATTTAGTTAGTGAAAAATAAATTATTTCAACGCATTCGTTAGTTTTTTTGGAACTAAATGTTAATCACTCGCTAGAAGTAGTGAGTTCATGAGACTAAAACACCACATTCGATTCCATTTTCGAATTTGCTTGAAATCTAAGTTCACAGTCATTTTTTCTGGTCAAGTTATAAAATTAATCGCCTCTGTAGTCCAAGTGTTGGACTTGACTTCATGAGGTCCCGGGTTCAAATCCCGGGTCGGGCAACAAAAAGAAAATGTAGTATTTCCAATTTCCTAGTAAAAAAAATGTTGCTCGGGATTGGATATGGGCCCGGTTGGCGATAGGCTTGCCACCTATCACATTGTGGGACCTATAAGTGTCTTCGGCTAGTCGTGGGTACCCTGATTGTGCCTCTGCCAGCCCCTTCGGGGATATGGGCGTGAAGATACTTTAAGTTATAAAATTTATTATTTAGAAAAGCTTTTATCGGCCATACTGAAAGGACAATTTTCTTCTCTTATACTTCTCTTCGATAACCCTTTTAAATACTTCTATTGATAATAGAAAATCTGCATAAAAATAATGATTGAAGCGGTATGTTTGGAAATCCGTCATATTGGATTAGGATGACGTCACAAAACGAATAATCAAAAATCAAAAGTGTAATCAAAAAGTGTACGCTGAATTTCAGAAAATCGGTTTGGGAAACTTTGATTCGCGTAAATATTTATGCACATTAAAAAAAATAAATGTATTCACGCCCATATCTCCGAAGAGGAAAGCAGAGCCAGGACACCCACGGGCACGACTAGCTGAAGACACTAGTCCCACTTCCACTTTGTCCCAGTGTGCAAGCCTATCACAAACCAGGCACATATCCGATCCCGGGCAACGTCATTTTTATTAGAAAATTGAATTCATTTTCTATTTTTTTGGTGCCCGACTCGAGGATCGAACCCGGGACCTCTAGAAGTCAAGAAGCTAAACCAAATAGGGGAGGGACAACACACACATTACAAAACTACATGTCCATAGAATACCTTCTAAAAATATGCCAGGCTATTAAGAAGTTTCTAGAACCCATCAAAATGGTTTTAAGCATTCTTATACAGTTGTTCTTCTGAGTTTGTATATTTGTCCGCGGATCACGTGACAATTTCTCTATCAAATATGAAAGGGTATCAAATATTTAATCGAAAGGTGAAACTCTATTAAACACGATCAAGGTAGAGCAGAGATATCAACTTAAGAAATTTAAAAAAAATAAGAAATATTGTGCAAAAGGTATACTTACTTAGGGTACCTGTGGTAAGCCATCATCTTAGTAATAATTTCCCGTATAAAGATATTCTCGCACGGGAATTTTGGGGACGGCATCCCGCATGGACATTGATCGTATATAACCGTACATCTGAAAAACAGTTGAACATTTAACTACAAATAATAATTCAACCTTTAAAACAATATCCGATTTTTCACAGATCAAACAGTCCTTACAATGTCTAATGCCCAGTTTCTACATTCACGAAAAAAATAGTTTTGATTAAGGATTGTAGTTATTTGTATCAACAGTAAAATAATAACTAGAGTTTAGCGTTTTTGGTAGTTAACACTGAACATTTTTTTAAAAATATGAGTAACGCTGCGTTACTTCTGGGCGAACTACGAATAGTTAAACTTTTGGATTACAATTCGTTGATTATAGGAACTATAATAGGAATAAGTATTCGTTTTATATCTATTTAGAAACACATTCAAGTTTTTTACGAATTGTAACACTAATATTAAAAAAACAGACTTTGTTTTCACCCATCACCACCAAACTATATCTGTTTGGTGGAAATGCGATAACTAAAAATTAGTTTAATAAGCACGCTTACGCAGCACGCTTGTTTATCTTATATTTGGACAATGTCTTCAAAGGTTAAGATCATTGAATGTGGGAATGCGTATGGGTGACCAAGTGGTGAACTGCCTGCTTTATGCAGATGATGCTGTACTTTTGGGCTCTACACCATCTGAGCTGCAAACACTTGTCACAGTAATTGAAGGAGATTGTAAAGAAAGGGGCTTAAATTTGAATGCGATGAAAACAAAAAAAAGTGTTTGAAAGAGACATAGCCAGAACGGGTGCAAGACTTTTGATTTATGATGTAGTGTTGGAACAAGTGAACTCGCTGAACGCATTCGTAACAGTGAGATCCTAGAAAGAGTGGGATTGAAAGAAAGCATTGGTATTAAAATGCGTAAGGGCATGCTCCGCTGGTTCGGTCTTGTGGAAAGAATGTAAGATGAAAGATTGTCCAAGCAGATATACAATGCAAATGTGGATGGATGTAGGTACCCGGGGAGACTAAAGCTGACATTCCACGACCAGATCAATCGGGTATTATCCGAGGGAAGTGTCAAGATTCTCCGAAACCGGCGTGTTTGTATGAAAAGGGTAATTAATGTGAAGGAAGCTAAACAGGTTTGTCAGGATCTTGAGGTCTGGCACTCGACACACTCTGCCTACCCCATACGGGACTTGGCGTGAAGATATGTATGTATGTTTGTATGTAGTTTAGTAAGTACGCTGCAGTTCTTAGTAAACTAATTTGAACTTATCGCTATCTTTTTTCAACGCAAGTAACAGAAAGAGACAACATGTTAATGCAGTCAGATTAGTTTGTACACTTGTTGCATCATTATAACGTAAAAAAAACCATAAATATATTAAAAAATCGTACCCCATGCAGCGCGTGTGTCCGCATTGCCCAGTGACAGGAACTTCCGGGATCCTATCGCAGCTCAGACACAACAATTCTGCAACATCTGGCGATTTCAAAAACCGCGACAGCTGTATCAGCTTATTAGCTATTTTCCTCACAGGCAATGATGGCACGAGCTTATAATATTTTGGATACGGCTCTCGTGGCCGCTTGAAGCAAAACACAGCTGGAGGGTCATCCGAATACCGTGAGCAAGATGGCTTAGAATGGGAACATGATGAGTTTATCACAATGTCCGGGAAATAAGTTTTAAAGAAGAGCGTCATGTCGACTTGGTTCAATCCGACGGCTGTGTCGATCATCTCCGCGGATGGCGAGCTGGATTCAGAGGAATCATCTGAATCGCTATCACTGTCTTGATTAACGCTTGGTGCTAACCGCGCATGCCATATGGGTGTGGTTGTAACCCCTCCCTCTTCGTTATAATAACTGGTAGATACTCTGGATAGGGCCACACTGAGCCCTATACCTTCATCAGTCCTTGGAATCACTTCTCCAGGTCGAGTTGGTCCTCGTCTCTTATCAACAAGGCGACGTGATGGTCCTTGTATGTTAGCATTCAATGCAATGTTGTCCCTTCGCGTGGGAGGTGTCACATCGAAAGGTTCGTCATTGATCATCCTAGAAATCGCTCTTATTCCGTCAGTTCTTTGACGAAGGGTTCTTCTCGTCCACGTATTATCACAAAGCTCTATATCAATTACTTCTCTGTCCCTGTCATAGTAATTTCTAGGCAAGAAATGCTGTGGGGGTATCTAAAAAAAATTACATAAGTCAATATGGGATTTCATAGGTAAACAGTGAAAATATGGTTACAAAGTACTTTCAAGCAGACTTTGTGTAACGGAAAATACAGCTAAAAAACACACGTTCTTCTTCATGTTAAAATGTTACAGGTGCGTTGTTCTCCTGTGGAGAGAACTTTAAGCATATTTTTCAAATTTACTGCCTACTTTACCCGCTAACTGGGACTTGATTGAGCCAGACACTATGTTTATTGTGGCAGGAATATGTAAGGCGGTAGATTTCTTTTTAGGCAAGTTGCTGCTGTGCAATCCTCCCTGTCATCCAACCTTCTATCGTCAATACCATATAACCAAACAGCGAAACACAACAACATTTAAACAGAGGAATATTTCCACGTCTATAAATAACTTATATTTTTTATTGAGTTCTTTTATAAATGTAATAGAGATAATAAGCACCCTATTGGTAGCTAATGGAGATAACAAGCACCCTATTGGGATCAAACAAGTAGGCTGATTTGCTGAGGGAAAAATACAGGGCGATAATAAATGTATTCCAATAAATTAAATTGGAGTCTCTATTTGTCATCTATACAAATAAATAAAATTGGAATATCTGTATTATAAAAAATATGCCGCTTTTTACTACATAGATATGAAAGTTTCTTTCCAAGAATTTCGTTCCACCCGTTCTGTTTATATAGGAAAAAACTTAAAATGTTGTTTTTCCTATATTTCCTTTTTCTTTTTTTTTTTAAAGCTTTTCTGAACTTCCACAAATAATTCAAAATCAAAATTAGCCAAATGGCTTCCACTATTCTCGAGTTTTAGCGAGACTAATAACGAACAGCTATGGATTTTCATATACAAGATAGTAATCATAAAAAATGTTATTTCGATATATGTACCATACGGTATTATATATTACTATTTTTGTCTGTCTGTTTATTCCAGCTAATCTCTGCAACGGTTGAACCGAAGTTGACGTAACTTTTACTGGCTAGTGGTGATGTAATGAATAACATAACATCAAAAGACTACCCTGGGGAAATTTGTCCAAAGTAGGACACGACAATCGCAAGCATGGACGTCAGAGGACCATTAGATTTAAGTAAAAAGGTAGGCAATGAATATTGTTACGAAACATCAAATATTTTCAAAGTTATCTCAAATTGTTATGTAAAATGCATTATTATTACTATGACCCCTCATTTGTACGATAACTTATCTGTTACACTCATATTGTCAAACGCACTTATCCAATTTAAATAGTGTTTACAAAGCAATTACACAATACTATGGTATAAAAAAAAGCCACAAGATACAATGATTATTCGACTTATAACAGGCAAAGCCAAAGCCAAAGTGTATCTTTACGCCCATACCCCCGAAGAGGTAGGCAGAGTCACAACCAGGGCACCCACGACTAGCCGAAGATACTAAGTCCCACAATGGGATTGGTGGCAAGCCTATCGCCAACCGGGCACATATCCAGTCTTGAGAAACGTTTTTTATTAGAAAATTGGACAAACCCAATTTTCTTTTTATTGCCCGACCCGGGATTCGAACCTGGGACCTCATGCAGTCAAGTCTAACAACTGAACCGCTAGACCACAGAGGCGATAAAAAGCCAAAGAGGCAAAGCCTTTTAAATCGTTTAATTATCAAATTAAAGGTTTTTATGACAGGAATTAACACTCCATATTTCTTTTTCTTCATATTTTTCCAACATTTGCTCAACTACATAAAAATGAATCCCCATTTCGCGTGTTCATAGCATCGGGTCTAAATTGGGGGACCAATTTTACTGATTCTTTTTTTTGTTGTATCAGTTATTGTCAGGAGAGGGTTCTTATGAATAGAAAAGCCGAGAATATTGCTGGAAAATTTTGAAAAACAATATTTTTTCCATAAAAACTTTTAGTAGTAGCTGTTGATATTAAGCAAGTGATACGAAGTTAGATGGATCGGCTAGTTTATTATAATTAAGGTTTCGATTTAATCGCCTCGTTGGTCTAGAAGTTAGCGTACACGCCTAACATCACCAACCAACCGCGAGGTTCGGATTCGATTCCCGACGGGGACCAGACATCAGTGTTATGAACATTTAGATTCGCATTTCCGAGTCTATTAATCTATGTTATTATCTAATTGTTTATTGTTTTTTTTATGCTATAGGAAGGTAAACAAGCAGACGGATTGCCTGATGGTAAGAAATTAACGACGCCTAGAGACACCAAAGATAATAATGGTGCGTTGCCAACCTGAGGTCCGTATGTTAGACCTAGAGCAAAAGTAAGTTTACCGGCTACCTTACCCGACGAACCGGAACACGTCATGACGTTATGGCGACAGGAATAGGTAAGGCGGTGGTACCATTCCGGGCGATCCCACCAGCGCAGTCAGTACGTAACTAGTCAATCAATATCAAGAGGGAGATTGCAATAAAATTTTAATTTTGAATGAATATTGCAAAAAAACAAAGTATGAAAGGTGGGGTACTAAACAATGGCAGAACCGTACAGTCTGAAATCTTATTAATATTATAAATGCGAAAGTTTGTATGTTTGTTTGTTCACGCAATAACTGCTGAACTGATTTTCATGAAATTTGGCATACACAAAGAGGGTAACTTGGATTAACACAAAGGATAGTTTTTCTCCCGAAAAAATGTTCCTGTGGGACCATTTACCAAGCGGGCAACAGCTAGTAGCACATAGAAATTTAATTTTGGAAATTCTACCCCTATGGGGTGAAATAGGGGTTAAAAGTTCGTATGAAAGTCTTTATTAGTGAGTAGTCAGTAAATATATTAACTGCCACGCGAGCAAACCAGCGAAACAGCTAATAAATATAAATGAGAGCGTGAAACCGCTATTTTTTCGTTTTTTTTTTGTGTTACTAATGCGTTGCATCCTCGTGGTTTTACAACTTCACCGGGCTTTAAAGCGCGAAGCCGCGGAGCAGTCAGTACAACGTCTGTACTGTGTACTGGTGAACTTGGCCCAGTGAACGTACCAGACCGGTTATACAACAGCGTAACTGGCGTTGGTGGTAGCGTGAAACGTTCTAACGTAACCACGATGAAGCCATAGCTTAAGTAATATTCCTAAACATGTTACATTTCGATATATTTTTATTGTCGATATAAGGTAATAGATATAGACTTTGTGATGGTTAGAGGCGACCGATCGCAAAAGGTTGAATTTGGAACCTCCTATTTTTTGAGTCGGTTAAAAATAATTACAATCACATTAATTATTCTAATAATTTAAACGCAGTAAAACTTTTTTTTTAAAGCATCATTAAAAGATTTGAATATTTTTTTAATTGTTATGATTATTCTGAGAGACGGTATTAGATAAAGTTTATCTCCATACAATTAGTAGTTTTGAGTTAAAATTAAAAATCTACCTTTATTCGTTATTGGCCGATTAATCGCTTAACAAATATAAAAAATAAATAAAAAAACATACAGTCGAATTGTGAACCTCCTCTTAGTAGGGGAGCCCAAAAGGGGATTGTTGGAGTAACTCAGGCGCGTCAGATTAAGATATGGGAGACACCCTGTACCATTGTTAAACACCTCTATTATGTATCAAATCTCTATATAGGGACGCGCATGTAGGGTTGTCTGTCTAATTTTTTTGCTTGAAAATATACTCGAGCGTGTCAGATTAAAGTATGGCGGGCTTATTACATGCCAATAAGTCCATGTTTGAATTTTCTGATGATTTGAACAAGACGTATGGCACTAGTAGGTTCAAAAACTTTCAAAAACCAAGTCATATGTGTTAATTGTCGATTACAGCAATCTGTCTGATTAACATATTTCTGTCATCGGAGACACATTAGGCATATATACTATTAATATCTGATGAGTTGGGCTATGATCAAGTGACTGGAATTGTTATTTTAGCTTCTAGGCACTTAACGCACCGCTAAAAATAAAAACCTTACATGACATTTTTTACTCTCCACTATTTAATAGACAAAATGCAATGGGTTCCCATGACGCTGGAGTTACTACACATTTAGCATTACGGGCTCCCCTACTAATTTTCGATTCGGTTAAAATAATTTGAATAACGACAATTCATATTGACTATTAATTAAATACAATTAAATTGAATACGCATTTAAAATACTTTGTTAATAAAATTTAAATTTTGGCATTGAACTAAATAATTTATTTTAGTTTTTAGGCTTTAGTTTTCAAGGTTGACTGCAGCTAAATAGTTCAATATTGCAAATTTTCACTTATTGACAGATAGTGTTAATGATAATCAACCAGTAATTCTTGCCAAATTTAATTCATTCATAAACAATAATTAGCTTCGTGGTTTCACACTCGGTCACTTAATGAAAATTCCATTAGCGAAAATAAAAAGTGTTAACATTGCCCGACAAAACCCATCTGTAGTGTAGCTAAGAACTGTCTCGATCATACCCACACCCCTCTTTTCCGTCAGGGGTTAAAAATTAAGAATTTTCAAAATCGGGTCAGTAGTTACAGATATTAACCCCTTACAAAGATTATCAAACTTAAACTATTATATTAGGTATTTATATTAGGTATATATATTAGTGTAGGTCTAGACATGCTTACCTCTCTGTTTGTTTCATTGTCCTGTGCAATAGTTGGCAAGTTTGGAATCTGAATTGGCTGAAAAAAAACAGTTATTTTAGAATAATTCTTTTTAATGCCAATTCTTTAAGTTTTTTGTTATTAATAGGCATAATAATTCCACACGGATTAAAACAATGGTTGCAAACATTGGTTTGCTTCCGTGTGGAACGTAGATTTAATCAAAATTTCAATTTATATCAAACAAAGTTTCCACCAAGGTCACCTTGTGGAAGGCGTGATTGGGGCGTGATTACAACCGTCTGGATGATGCTTAAAAACAAACAGATTTCTTGTAAGAAAAACAGGTCGCCTATAGACACGAACGACGGTAATAGTGCATTACCAAACTTAATACTGGGATGTTACGGCTTATGCATACGTCAACCTTACTACAACCATTTATGGTACAAGCACATGGCAGTTTATGGAACTATTCCGTGACGTCACACAATTCTACCACCTAGAATGGGCTTAAACTATTATTATACTCTGTTTAACTAATCTGATAGTAATTTCGCTCGAATTTCACCAGTCTATGATCAATATCATAAATTAAATCTGCTTCCACAGGCGAGTAAAATAAGCCTAAAGTACGAGTATCTTCCCTCCCATATCCCCGAAGTGGTAGGCAGAGGTACAACCAGCACACCCACGACTAACCGAAGACACTAAGTCCCACAATGTGATAGGTGGCAAGCCAATATCTAATCCAGGGTAATATTATTTAAGCAAATAAGAAATGCACATTTTCTAGTTTTCAGGGGGTCAGATATTTCGTTTGTTTTCCATTTACTATTCGATGACGTCACAAAATTTTACCACCTACTAGGGGTTTAAGTTGATATCCGAGGGCAAACCCGGCAGATAGTAATTTCACTAGACTTCGCTTCGCTTCGCAAAACCATAATACAAAACTCCTTCCACAGGCACGTAAATTAAGCTTACCTCTGTATATGAGGTGGAAGGAAGTACAGAGTCTACGAATAGAAACGTGCTCAGTGCTCTAACAGAGCTTATCGTGGAGTTGTAATTCTGAAACAAAACAAAAGTATTAATTAAATAAAATAAAAATAGCCTTTATTTCTACTATTGTACTTTTACATTTTATAATTTAAGCCGGCTTCGCACGGTTATGAAATATACATATAAACCTTCCTCTTCAATCGCTTTATCTATTAAAAAAAAATTTAAGCATATAAAGGGACATAGGGCCAGAGGAAGCGACTTTGTTTTATACTATGTAGTGATGTATAGTTCAAACTATCTTATCATATTATTTGTAGGTAAGTATAAAGTTTATAATAAGTAAAAAAATATTTAAATCTACCCTTTCCACTTGTCACGTTATATAAAAGTATTAATTATAACTATTTAAAAATATTTAGAACACATGAACGAAAAGGAATGGCGAATAAATGGGTGATTGTAAAACCCCAGATGTCACACTTGATCTGCGAAACATGTGAGTTTTAGAATTTCCCTATTCAAAAACAGAAAAAGGTTGTCGGTTCGTTGTATGCCTGGCCGAAAATAATTACCCATAGCATGTTACGCTGGACATAACGCCAGACTTTTCTGATGTTGGTTAGAATATAAAGCACATGTAACAGTTATACTTGCGTGTTGAAGATTATTAGCCAGCCGACCATCCAGTGTGGAATACGACTATGGCGAGCATTGAAACTGTCAGCAGTCTTGACTTTGTACTGACAATAATAAGGTACCTAACCAAACAAAAAAAAAACGCGAAATTTCTCCTCCGTTTTTTATTTTTGTTAAAATCCTTTATTTGATAGAGCATACTTTCAAGGTGGTCCCATTACCAAGTCTAGATTTGATGATGAAATCCCAAAAAAATTGAGGGTGATCTAAATGTTTGTGTACTTAGACGTCATAATTAAAAATTTAGTAAATTATTTGCAACATAACTGCGCATAAACTGATTGACTACACTGGTTCAATCATCTGATTTTAGTTAATTAACTCGCAAGCGCGATAAGGTCGTCATATCCCGACGCTAACGATCTCGAGGAATAGTTCAAGGTTGTCGGGAATAGTGTTGAAGTATATCGACCCAGGTCATTGGGTACGAAAAGGGAATGAGTCTATGATGACAAATGTATATCATTTGTCATCATCGACTTATTACTCATACAAAACAAAGTGATAAATGAGAAAGCAGTAAACTTAAGACTTATCTCTATGTGTAGATTAGTAATCATATCAATAATAATTATTTACATAACGTACAAACAAGTTAAATTCTGTTTGCCTTGTCACAAAAAAAATTAGACGCCTGTATAACTTTTAGAAAAACGACGGGTTGCACTCCGGGAGTGCCGGCAGAAGTAAAAACTTGAATATTAATGTAGTGTGCATTTTTGATATTTTGGAATGGTTAGGTAATAAATTTGCACGAATTGCTTTAATTATGATCAGTATGAAAGTATATACTATCATTTATGTGGTAGAATACAATATTCATTTATTGCGCTATCGTACACAAACATGACAGCACGAACATTCGCGCAAGCGCCCTGCGCCGTTTTACGAATTTTCGATCAGGAACGCGAGTTGAGAAATGTTTAACCATTCCAAAAAAAGTGCGCAACGTCGCTAGAAAAGTTTTCACTTAAAAAGTATGGTCACGCCCGTTTGAGCTAACAACTAGGCAGAGGGACAACTAGAGCATCATCGCCAATAGATACTAAGATAATGACAACCTAATAAGTATTGAACGTTAAATTAAAACAGTATTTTATATCTTTAGTTTCAAATCCCTGATGATGCTGCACAAAAAGAAACCGGTTGGCTAAAGAGTAACAAAAAGTATTAAATAAAGTGTTTAGTGGATAAGTACAAGTGTTTACTACAAAAAACGTGTGTATACTTATCAGGACTAATTTCATTTCAGAAATAGAAACAAGTACTTGTTTACATGAGTACATTAGACTAGCACACGTGGCCCGGCATCCCGACCTTAGCTACGTACCAGTAGCATCTATAGCAGTGGTGGTCAAACTACGGTCCGCGGGCCGGATCCGGACCGTGAGAGGTTTTAATTCGGTCCGCCGAGCGCTTTTTTATCAGAAAAAATATGAACCTCCTTAAAAAATAATGGTCGAAAAGTTAAAAGACTATTGAAATTTGAACACTTATGATACTGAACCTATACTTCAAATATATAATGCGTATTTCACATACTAAGACTAAGAAAGAATGTAAAAATAAACATAAAAATTGCCGTATGTTATCTTTATAGTTTATACAACGTTTTATAATCGTTATATTTACAGCTCGTTTTA
>NJDC01000156.1:571081-584334 GCA_002245475.1 Calephelis virginiensis
ATATATTTTTATTCACATTCAGCTTACAAGAGGCATTTGTGACGAGTCTATATAATACTAATAAAACTACCACCGGATTGGTAATGGTGCATTGCCAACATGAGGCCGGGATGTAAGGCCTACAGTAAAAATAAGTTTACCTGCTACCTGACCCTCCGAACCGGAACACATCACGACGTTATGGCGGCAGGAATAGGTAAGGCGGTGGTACCAACCCGGGTGAGTCGCTGCGAAACTCTATCACCTAGTCAGATGTCACGGTGTTAGTGACGGTAAGCCTATGCTCGCATTTTACGAGCTGCCTGCCAGGAAGGCAGATGGTCTATTCCGCAAAGAAGCCCGGACCAACACGGGCCAAAATAACAACAGTAAGAAATACTTGATAACTCTAAGCATCGAATATTTTTTTTAAAACATACCACCACTCATCCCCTCTTAAACTTTATTTATATTATAAGAAAATCACTTTGTAATGTAATCATCTATTTTTTTTTCCTTTAAAATTTGGTTATGTGTATTAATTACTTAATTTATTACAAAAATAGAAAATATATTTAATGTCATTTGAAATCAATTTCTCATAAGCATTATTAAGCATTAGTCTAATAAAATTGTAGTAACGTAATTTTACGGTAAAATATTTTTTTTTACATGTAACCTTATTTTAGATGTAACCGATAACCAAACCACAACCAAACCATGCACATGACAGGTATAAAAAGAAACAAAACACAAATTTGAAGACAGTTATTACAGAATTTTAATTTACTCCTATAAAATATTATGTAAAGTTAAAGGAATTATAGCACTTGTAACTAAATAAGTAAATATGTTTATAAAAATAATTTAAAATAAATAATCAAAATTTAATTAAAAAAAAATACTTCAAACTCGATATCCTAACATACTCAAAGCAAATATTAAAATAGCAAAATGAAACAATCGCAGAAGCCTACACAAAATTCGCAATGTCTGCTAAAAATCGCAAAAATAAATGTGAATTTATTACAACATACATTGAACATTGTGATTATACGAAAAATAAAACGCTGTTGGAATATTCGATGGAAATCATGTTGTATTTAAGATTTAATGAATTCAGGTACCTGTTAATTGTGGAAGTCCCAATAAATTTTAAACTATCAGAAATAACACAACGCGTGTACGTTCGATCACCGTCTGGTCCGAGTTGTATTGCTTACAACGCTTCTTACGCAAAACAAGGTAAGCGGTGCTTATATAACGCGACCTACTGGCACAGTGACTCTGTAAACGTATGCGCTTAAACTGCCATCTGTTCTATTATACTCGTAATCTATCTCTATATTTCTTGTGTTCGTGTGTTTGTCACTAAACTCCATCTAGACGACTGGACCGATTTTGATGAATTTTTTGTGTGTGTTTAAGGGAGTTCGAGAATAGTTTAGATTTACAATTTGGTCTCCTGAAAACTGTTTTTTTTAATTAATTGGAACGAAGTCCCTTATTGCGCGTTGTGAAAGGGGGTTTGACGGAAAAAAATCTCACGAAAAGTTGTCGCGTCACTTTTTGCTATTACTAAGCCGCGCGGCTGCGCTTGCTTGTAAGCTGTGAGGCCGTCCATTAATCACGTGAGGTTATCTTTAGCATTTTTTGACCCCCTCTTCCCCTTGGTGATACATCGTGATGTTTAAGGTTACCCCCCCATCCCCCACCCAACATCACATGTATTTTTGAAGTTGTACTACTTCTTTTGGCGCGATTGGGAAAAATGATGAGAGTAAATTTTTACGAGGCGCACGCACAGCGACAGATAAATTTGACAGTCTGAAGTTAGTTGCTACCGAGTACCGACAGAAAAAAGCAACACCCTAAAGTTAGTAGCGAACCTTTTTATTTTTTATTGCGTCCGAACCGTTAGAGTTAGAAAGTTGCTTCCTCAGAAGTTATTGATCGGTTACACAAAATTTCTTTGATTTTTAGGAAAAAAATAATCCAAAATGGCGGAAAAAAGATGGCCGCCATACAAATTTAAAAAGGCTGTAGATTTTTAACGGTTTGAGATGGAGATTTTCTTCCATAGTGAATATTACTTAGTGTTGCCAGGGCTCTTTGGATTTTTTAAATTTTTCAAGATGACGGCCATTTTTTTTATTTTTTAAAATTTTTGAAAATTTCGGATCTAAGTCGCCAAACATGACTTTTAAGGGGTAATCGGGGGCGAGGATTACGATTTTTTTATTAATTTTCAAATCTAAGATGGCGACCGGAATTTATAATTGAAAAACCGCCACGGAAGTCCTAGCGTAAAAGTTGTTTCTGTATAGGATAGTATCAATTTTGAAAGTAATAAATAAATTGTAACATCTGATCTATCATGATCTGGTAAAAAGTTAGGTGACGGCCAGCCTAAACGAAAAAACATGGAGGATCGGTCATGGTGCTAGTTTGTAGAGCCCAGGTAGCAATTACCAGAAGTTATGAAAAAAATTTCAAAATGGCAAAAAACAAGATGGCCGCCATACAACAATCGGTTTTTTAACAATTTTAAGATTTTGAACTCCATATGGCCACTCACACGTCCACCGATACTTTACTATCCAAAAAAAGGTAGTTGTACGTCCAACGATACTTTAGTATCATTAGCTACAAATTTTATAAAACCGTCATCTATCGATAATATACATTAATTTTTGCGTGTTTGAGTTGTGGAGTCAATAACTGACGAACTGCTTTACGAAATAATCATGAGATAGCCGTGTAAGAAGACTCGACAAATAAAAACAAACGTTTATATTCATACCACTCACGCGTTGGTCAAGTGTTTTTGAAGGGCCAGCGATTTTGTCGTAAGTACTTTAGTTTTATTCACTGGTTCATAGATTAATATACATTAAAATAAACTAGGTGATTTGTGCTTTATAATTAAGTATTCATATCTCAGGTTTAAGAATAAAATCAAGTCATATTTTTATTTCAAAGTATTGCTGTTTCGAAAAAAAATACGTAGGAGCGGCCATTGTTGTTATTGACCCAATTTTAGTTACTTCTACGTAGTTTTTCAGTGAAATATGAATTGATAGTTTGTCAGAAACATAATAATACACTGTGAAAACAGAAATATACAATATTCACGGAAGATTCCATAAAAATGTCATTGTATTCTTCAGGTGTTTAGGTTTGGATATATTACTATCCACGGACGGAACTAAAATTGTTCAAATTAAGGCTGTGTACAAACAGCAAAATATGATTGCAATCTTTTTTTCGTTTCGTGTAGTGGTGTTTCTTTGCCTGTTTGACATAAGGAATAATGTTATGTTTATTAATTATTGTCGACTTTTGCTATAATTTTTGACTTTTCTTGGTGGTTTCATCTCACTTTATTTCCCTTGTGGTGGTTTAATAATATAATTCAACAATACAGAAACACAGATGATACATTAAATACTAGGCCTATACTGGAACATCACCATTTGCCTGTAAAAACTGGCTTTAAACAAAGTCGATGTTGGCAATGCACCAGCGAAGTGCCTAGAATGTAATATAAATTTATGCAAAGGTGGCTGTTTAATGGCGTACCACACATAATTGGTTGATTTTTTATTTATTTTTACAGTTACAAAGTTCACACGTTTTTTTATTTATTAAGGATTATTAAATAAAACACGAAATTTATATTATTATTGGTGTTTATTTTGAAACCCCACCTAGAAAACACCATAACCGTATTTTTTTTAAGTTGCGTAAATAAGTCTGAACGAGTCCTTAAGCGGCCATCATGCTTATATTTTGAGTTCGCGAGCGAGTCGAAAGCGCTTGGGACCATCGCGATAGTAATATTAAAAGAGGTATTTTGTTTCGATTTATTTAACTACTTAGAAACCTTAGAGTTAATTATTCATAAAGATTCATGCATCATTTTAAAGGAAAAACGTCTAGTTTGTTGTGCCATTGTTTAATTGGTAAAAGAAATAATATTTTTTCGTTGTGGTGTAAATGAATTCAAAATTCATGTTATTTCACCTTCAAGTTCAATATTTATACCTATTTTTAATACATTAAATTAAATTTTCAGACCTTAAAAAATATTTAGATTTAATATGTAGTCTTCTATAAAATTTTCGTAGTATTTTTATTTACTCTAGATATTATAGTTAAGAAGCTATAAAAGTTTTTTGATACACCATGCGAGCGCGATACCAACCGAATCAGCGCCACCCGTAGTTGGACGGACAACGGTATAATAGGTATTAGTTCCGGACGTGTGAGTGGGTGGGTGTCGTTTGAGACATAATCGGGGGTGCTGATTCTAAATTTGGCAGCCATTTTGAAATCCAAAATGGCTACCGGAAGTTATTATAGAAAAACCTGTATGTTATACTTAGAGCAAATCTTCATGAACTCTTAGATAAAGCTTAATTAAAAAGAGAGAACTATAAAATTTTTGCTCAGCTACCAGTACCTGGTAAAAAAATGACCAGAGGCCAGCTTTAACGAAAAAGCGTAGCGAGTCTGAGACACTGCCAGTTTTTAAAGCTTAGGTGGCAATTACTAGAAATTAAAAAAAAAAGTTGAAAATTTGGAACACAAAATGGCTGACATCCAAAACAAAATTTCTGAAAAATTGCTATTTTCGCAACTGTTTAATAAAATAACCATATCGGTGTCATTTGAGACAGTAACGAGGGTGCGGATTCCGAATTTGGCAGCTATTTTGAAATCCAAGATGGCAACCAGAAGTTATTGCTGAAAATCTGCTACAGCTACGATTGAGTAAAAAATTTCGTGTCATCGGATATATTTTGTTCTTAAAATAATAAATGCATAACAAACCTTTAACTTTCTTAAGCTGGACAAAACCTTGACAACGGCCTGTCGAAACAAAAACAAGAAGCGAGTTCGAGACAATGCTACTATATATTCGAGATAATGCAGAGCCTCATGAAAAAATTTCAAATTTTCAAAAACAAAATGGCCGCTGATAAAAACCAATTTCAGCTTAATTAAATTTTTTTAAGATTAAAGCACCGCTACTCGCGAACTGCTTGCAGCTGGCGCAGCACGCAATATGAGTAGTTTGAATGAGTTTGAACTCTAAGTACACTTAAATAAGTCCCTTTAAGCGAGAAAAGTCCCAGTCCCTTACTTTACTTGGTGACATTTTGCGAAATTCTATTTGGAGAATGCACCTATGGGAAATACAGTTTGAGTGTCAACTTCAATGTCTAAAGGATGTTGTCAGAAGCACCGCGAGAAGTATAACTTCTTTCGTGCGTACATGAGTACTCACACTCTTTTTTTTACAACCAACTTACCGACTAAGATTTTTGTAGGTGTGTTAACCGTTTTCCATTTCTAAACCGATATTTTTTTTTATTTAAAACATTGCACTTCCTAGGTATAACAGACTCCACAAAACCGGTTTGATGATTATTTTGTTTGAAAGGTAGGTCATGACTTCAAGATGGTTCCGCCTTAATGTTGTCTACATCCCACTAGTGGTTTTGAGTTAAACTTAATTAATACGTACTTATAATAAAAATGTAGACGAATGAATTCACTACACTAAAGATATCTACAAGAAATATCTGCTGACTAAAAAGTGACAGCTTATTAGCATTACTACAACTTTTAACTATATTATGTCTGTCAGTCTGTACCATGGCCGAGATTCGCGCCGAATCTACATAACCGATCGTAAGGAAATGTAGCTGACAGGCACTTTATGTTTCGATTAATGTTATAAAATACTTTTATACCGCTCGCTTAAGGGGTTTACGTTTAAGAGGAAAAAAAATCTAAATGTAGATTGAGCTACTTGGTTTGTAGCTCGAGATTACAGATGATCCCAACTATTTTCCAAGTTATAAATATTTTGTAGTTTAAAAATTACAGACATAAATAGTAATACACAACACATACAGTACAAAGTGACCAATCACTTGAAATCCAGAATGAAGAAAAACATTTAAACGGACAGGTCATTTTACATACATTCATATCTTTACGTCAAGTGCAAGTGTAAGTGAATGGTAGGCAGAGTGTATGGAGTGTCAAGTGATCGAAATTCGCCGGGTAGTCTAGTTTGCATAAATTATTACTCTTATTTTTTAAAAATAATCTTAAGTTATTTTTGCCACTTATAAGTAGACTAAGAAAAAAAACATTAGATGTCTGATTTGGTAGCTGGAATATTATTAGGACTGTCTCGGAAGCTTGCTCTTTTAAATAAAAAAAAATAAAGAAAAAATTTTTTGTATCAAACGTTGCAATATTAAGTTAGAAGTTTACCTAAAGTAAAAGACGTTTATAATGTGTAAAAGTTGGGTTGAATTTACCGGGGTTATCAGGTATAAACAGATAAGTCGCCGTCAGTTACTTTTACTACTTTGGATAATAACAAAAAATCAGGGCTTTTTAACCGGTTTATTTAAAAACCTAAATCAACGCAAGTACATTGGAGAGCGCATCGTACAGGTTTTTGGTTACCGTAACCTTAAAAAACCGGTACTAGTAAAAACCTTAACGAAAGAGGTTTTAGCTCTAAATACCGGTTTTTACCGGTACAAGCACAGATGAGTGAGTTTTTACATCGGTTTTATTTCGTCCGTATCGGCGTCCGTATCTTTCAATAAAATCTTTTCTACTTTGAGTTCAGCTAGATATTAAAGCATCTGTTTCAGTTTTTAAGCTATTATATTTTTATTTAGCCTTCTATGTAGGTCTTATTAAATATTTTGTACGCTATGTATGTAATGTGGAATAAAGTCTATATATCGTTTTATTTACTTAATAAAAAAAATATTTTCCTATGCACACATAAGCTAAGCAACATACGAGGGCCAAACTGAAAGTTTTTAGAACTGGCAACTTAAAAGCATTATATTAAAAAAATAAGTTTAAATTTTGAAAATAGAACTCTTTACCAATAATATTGAGTATACATTTCATTCATTTGTCATTTGTTTTACGATTTGGCGGCAAATTGAAAATTGTCTGTGCACGTCAGAATGAATTTAAGCCGAGAAAATTTTCGTGCAATGATTTTTTATGACTTTCGATGTCATATAAGTCAACAAGAAAGGTATGATAGTTTTCGATTGGCTTTTCACGATGAAGCCCCATCTCGTGCCACAGTTTACAACTGGTTTAATGAATTCAAACGTGGTCGAACTAATCTCACCGATGATTTGCGTGAGGGACGGCCTTCTACAGCGACGACTGAAGACAATATCAGTGTTATGCGGCGTATGATAGAGACTGACAAAAGAGTGACCTATCAGCAGATTCGGACAATTCTAGGTTCAGGTATGAGTCAAGTGCACAAAATCCTCCATGAACATTTAGCGGTCAGGAAGCTTTGTGGCCGCTGGATACTGCATAATTTGACCGAGGCTCAAAAACTCCGCCGTGTTGATTGGTGCCGAGAAATGATCCAAAAATTTAACGGAGGTGACTCAATTGCTATGTTCGACATACTAACGGGTGACGAAAGCTGGATCCGGAAACCAAAAGACAGTCTGCTCAGTGGGTGTTTCCTTCCGAAGTGTTGCCAACTAAAGTGAAGAGAGGTCGAAGTGTTGGAAAAAAGATGGTGGCCTCGTTCTTCGGAAAGACAGGTCATTACGCGACAGTTGTCTTAGAGGATCAGAAAACGGTTAATGCAGAGTGGTACACTAACAACTGTTTGCCACTTGTCTTGGAAAAAGTTCGAGAGAAACGACCTCGCAGCAGGATCCTCCTTCATCACGACAATGCGTCGTCGCACACCGCCAGGCAAACGATCGACTATTTGGCGACCTCAGACGTGGAATTACTGGGTCACCCGCCGTATAGCCCCGACCTCGCACCCTGCGATTTTTATTTATTCCCGAAAATAAAAGAAAAACTTCGAGGAAAACATTTTATGGACGCCGAAGAAGCAGTGGCTGCGTTTCAAAACGCCGTCGAAGAGACCCCTAAGGCCGAGTGGGCAAGGTGCTTTTCTCAATGGTTCCATCGAATGCAGCGATGTATTGATGTAAATGGACGCTATTTTGAAAAGTTATAATAAAACTAATAACTTGCTAGAATGCTTAGTTTTTGATTTTCTAAGAACTTTCAGTTTGACCCTCGTATACGACAAAATTATAATAATTTTGTTACTTATTTTTTATTTGAAGTTAAAGTAACAGTTGTTGAGATTATTTGAATTTTATACATATCGCTGACATCGGAACAAAATCGGAAACAATAAAAATAATTAAGTGTTATATATTTCTATTATGAACGACATGGCTGCAAATAGCGACAAGAATAGGTAAGGCCGTGAGTCCATACCCGTACATATTATTTTACACACACACACACACACACACACGCACGCACGCACGCACGCACGCACGCACGCACGCACGCACACGCACACGCACACGCGCACGCACACGCACACGCACACGCGCACACACGCACACGCGCACACACGCACACACAAAGAGTACCCAGACCAACACAGGGAAACCAGCTTACAACCGTCTAGAGTCCTTATTAAGAAAGATGTTGTTCACTGTCATATACTATAAAAACCTTCGATATTTTTTTGCAATAGAGACCAGACAGAACAAATTAGTCTCTCCCGCCCACATTTAAAATATACACCCACGATGTTTACTTCTGTGAAGTAGAAAAATATATTGACGTCATCAAATAATGAGGATCTGAGGTAGCTATTTCAAGGAAATCAATATCGAATTTGAGCGTCCTCACAAAGGACAACATCGTTACGAATCTCACGACTTATATAAAAGGCGTCTACATATGGCAATTTATTTCCATACTAGTAAAAAATGAGAACGTCTGTCTGTTGCTCTTTCAACGCTAAGGCGCTGAACCGATCTTTTTTTTTGAAAATTACTAATTTGTTGCCAACCTCGCGGTTTTTACAACTTCACTGGGTTTTGTGGGCCGAGCAGAGCGCTCAGCTTGAGTCATCATTTAGATGGATTGGACTGTTCCCTACAACTCTAATAAGCAATAAGGGCTGTCTCCCGGGAGACCGTACGTCGACTTGATGCTGCGTTCTGGTTACTGGGTGGTTGATGGACGAACCGATCGGGGTTAAATTTGGTATGCTTATAGGGTATGACTCCAGTTCAAATATAGGCTTTTTTTAATCATTCTTCTAGAAACTATTATATGGGATAAAATTTGTATAAAAATTTAATCTATGCTGACGAAGTGGCGGGTAAACAGCTAGTTTAGAATAAATACGAGACTAATTTTCGACAAAACTCTCCCTTCTATTCAAGACTTCATTATACATAACTACTCGTATATGTTTCTAACCACCCCTCACTCCCTAAGAAATAGGATTCGTCTGTATGTCTTTTGTTGAGACGTATTAATTCTAAGGTTAAATCAGCTATTAACGATCCATTGAAAATATTCAGGTATCGCCGACGAATTTAATTTATTTTCATTTCGGTCTGCTTCAGAAAATTTGGGGTATTTATCGTATCTAAACCACATAATATGTTTATGATTTGCACGTTTAAAGAAAGAAACTTAGAAAAAGATTATAATTAGTTAAATATGTCGGTAATTGGTGTTAAAATGAGAAAGGGCGTGCTCCGCTAGTGCGGTCATGTTGCATAATTACAGATGAAAGGTTGACTAAACAGATATACAATGCGAATGTGTATGGATGTAGGTACACAGGGATATCAATGTTGACATTCCACGATCAGATCGCTTGGATATTATCCGAGGGTGGTGTCAAGAGTAGAGGATTCGATCCTGGTCGATTTTTCTAAAATCTCGGGATTGTATTGGTGAATTGCACTTTCTAGAAAGTGGTTAGAAAAAGACAGTTCAAAATTTCAAAATCATTTTCTTTTATCTTTAGTTAGTTTTCAAAACAAAAAAAAAAACAAAAAAGTTTTGAAGAAAACAAAACAAAATTATACTTATTCTGATAAACTGACTAAACTGACACACTACAGAAAGATTTTTTTCAACTAAAAAAAAATCAACTTCATAAAACTTTTCTATATATAAATATAACCTCTTAAAGCTACAGAAAATAATGTTCGTTAGTTTTCATCTACATTCACTCAGACACATTGTTATTTTTTAAAAAATTATTGGTTATCACCAATAAACAAACAGTAGCAATGCTTACACGACGTAAAGCGGTTTTTACACGTAATACTGTGGTACCGGCCGTTAGCAATAATTACAAATGAAATCAGCAGCGTATACAAGATGGCCGTCAAAACGTCAAATGAAAGTAAGGAAGTTTCATTTCACGTATATTTGTATTCACATTTAAAAAAAGTATATAAATCCTGAAAATCCCGGGAGTTATGAAACTTAACCCCGAAAATTTCGGGACTAAAATATGAAACCGGCGTTTTTGTTTGAAAAGGGTAATAATGAACGTGATGGAACTGGCTTTCACATTAGCATCACATCACATTCACATTCCTGACAGGTCTGTCAGGATCGTGAGGTTTGGAACTTGTTACTCTCTGCTTACACGTAAGAGTCGTGGCGTGAGGATATGTTTGTATGTATGTAAATAGGTCGGTGACACCTGTCATTAAAACTAATACATTTAGTTTACAAGTAAATATTATTAAGGCCCTAACTCCACGCGTAATCGGTCATTTCATTGTAACAAATCATCTATTAATAAAGGACAAAATATGCTTATGTAACATACATACATACATATCATCACGCCAAGTCCCTTTCGATATGGCAGATATGTAGTGCCAAATGTCACGATCTACACAGCTTCTTCCACACTCTCTGACGTTACTTTTTTCATACAAATACGCCCCTTTCCCTAGTCTCCGAAACCGTTGTCTTACGGCCAATTTTAATAATGTATCTCTAAAGATAGACTTCAAGAAATCTGCGGATAGCTACGTATCCGCCGGCCTATCCTATACCTAATTGTCATATTTATCCTGTCCACAGATATGTTATTGGTAAGCGATAACATAAAAATGGATCAAAATATCAATCTTGAACAGCAAGTTTTGGATTAGGATTAATTATTAATATTGGCCGTTAAAGAGAAATGAATGTGAAGGAAGCTACTGAGTGGCAGATCTGTAGGAAACTTGACCTAGCACTGGATACTCTCCGACTTCCTCGCAACGGACTTGGCGTGAAGATGTAATTTTCAACCCTCCAAAGAATACAAGTGAAGTGCTCTTGCAAATCTTATCCTTGTTACGTAAGATATATTGCGTCATATAGATTGCCTACCGAACGTTCGGAGTAGATATCTACTTACATGTCAAGGATTATAGAACATTTTACGTAACTTTTGCGACTATATACGATGAGATCGCCTTTAAGTCGCATTTTCGCCACGCCAAGTCTCTTACTAGGTAGGCAGAAAGTATTGAGTGCAATGTTAATATAGACCTGGTTCCAGCTGTATTCCAATCTCATGAAAAATAACTGAGCCTTCACCATGAGTAGGTATAGTTCGGTACTTGACGTATAGCGCTTCTGAGCCCTTACCTTGATTTTACGGCTTGTCAAGTTTACTATATTCGCTACTGTCTTTGTAAATTATTTGTACGAAAACTTTGATCAAATAGCACACAAAAAAGTGAATCATCACTAAAAAGATACGGAATCAACCCCCAGTAGTACTGACCTAATGCGTCACTGGTAATACAACTGCACATTTATCATGACAATAGATACTCTATTGATAATTCTAAACTAGCCACTTGTAATAGCAAATAATTTGAAATATCTCTTTGATTATTGAATGAAAGGACACTAAGTGTCAAAAATATGTTTGTAAAGCTACCATTTTAACATTGAATTATACACTTTGTTTATTGTTTTTATATTAAAAAAATTATAGATTCGGCTTTAGCAAATTCTTTAGACAATATGAAGATAGTAGAATGTGGTCGGGGCAAAGTATTATTGAACAATGGTTACCAATACTACCTGCTAAAAAGATACAAAAATTTTAATAGCATCTGAAGGTTTAAGAACTTAGTGTCAAGATGTAATGGAACAGTGACTACTACAAGGTAAGATTTTTTAAATTTTTTCTTGTATTCTAGTTTGATATGAATAGGTGAAAATATTGGGCAGGTATCCGTGGTCAGATCGCATTGTTAGACTGATCTGACTACGTCCACTCTTTTGTGTCCTTGGTCAGACTTAAGTAATCTAACTACGGACATATGGTAAAAAATGTATTCATGATCAGACTATGATGTTATAATATGAAATTTTTCTTTTTCCATAAAATATAAAATCATGTACCTAATATAAACTAAGTGCGTTGCAGCTGTAACCGAACAACCAGTTATCCGATATATACGCATTCAAATTGCAATTCTAGATAAAAACTATACATTTAGATACAGGTAAGATGTCAATATTATTCGCACTTCCTAGATTAATGGGTAGCCATAAATATTAGATTGGCCTGTTCCAGATTGATTGGAGTACAAGAAGAATTTGGAAATATTAATTGGACGTAGTTAAGCAGAAAGGATCCAATCCACATCTAACTAGTTTTGAGATAATTGACTTTGAAGTTTATATATTTACAATAATATGTACTGGCCATACATGTGGGTTGGTATCTCATTATTATACAAATGTCATAACTTTGTTAATCTGTAGGATCTTTTACTAGACGAAAGTATTATAAGCTTTATGACCTCTTTAGTATGTTTCACTCAATTTTGGTGTTTACGTGGGTTGGGTCCTTTCTGCTTAACTACATCCAATTTGGGATGACATCTCTCAAAAATAATGCCATCTTAGATTAAAATATAAATAGAGTTATATAATTATTGTCATGTTGTGGTCCGTAGGGTAGGGTAGCCGGTAGACTTGCATAATTATAGGCCTAATTCTACTGTTGACACCTGGTGGAATTCCATTTTACACACTTTTTAAGGTAAACGCTTGTACTTTTCCACTATACACTTTTTATGCTACACTATAGCCAACCAGTTTCACCGTTCATAGCATCATCAGGGTTTTATAATTTAAAATAAATAAGTCTGTTTTATTTTCAGCTTCAGTATTTGGTTGTAAGTTACTGACGGTACGTAAATAAAAACAAACCACAACGAAGTTATACCACAGCAAAGTTTTCCCCCAAAAATAGGGATTCCTGTTTCTTACACGTTTGACTAAAAAGTATCATTATACGAGTGCCAAACTGAAAGTTTTTAGAACTGGCAACTTAAAAGCATTATATTAAAAAAATAGTTTAAATTTTGAAAATAGAACTC
>NJDC01000156.1:584745-627054 GCA_002245475.1 Calephelis virginiensis
ATATTAATAATTAAAATAAATAATGTTACCTTAAATATTTAAAAATTTAAGTTGAGTAGAAGGGAGTTAATCAAGTCTACCTGATCGTTTAATAAAATTGGGCTATTTTTAAGTTTATTTATTTCTAGCGCTTCTGGGAAATTGAGTTTCCTAATGTTGCTTGTTACAAAAATAAAGTAATTCAAAGTTACATGTTGGGTGAAAAGTATGACCCTATAAATGCCTAGGAAAGGCAGAATCCCTTTTTTCCAAGCGCCAGCTTCTGAGATGCTTCCTCAACCTTATTAAAAGCGTTGATGATGCTGCGAAAGGTAAAACCGGTTAGCTGTAGTATAACTTAAAGGGTTAACTACAATGTATAGTGGGAGATTACAAGAGTTTACCTTAAAACAGTGTGTATAGGCTTAACATCCTGTGCTCAGTATAGTGACGCACTTAACGCACGCACGCACTCTTTGGTGTTTAAGGCCACGGGTATCTCTTACCATCAGGAGAACAATGTGGATGTTGGCTGAACTCTCACATGAATATGATAATAATGTGTGCGAATATGAATAACATCTTATCTGTACTCACGTAGTCAGATCGGCCGAAATATGCGATCTGACTATGGGTACCTAACAGAATCTAACCACGGAAACTAAAATTTCATCAGTATGACCAAGGACACAAAAGAGTGGACGTGGTCAGATCAGTCTGACAATGCTATCTGACCATGGATATCTGCCCAAAATATTGTACGATCCTCTGGGCACTAGGGGTTGATTAATCATATTTAGTTTCCCCAGAACCATAGAATCCCTAGTTTTAATTATGAGGTTTTCAAATAGCCTATGCCTTAGTAAGGGTTAAGGGTGGATAAAAGAGAAGTTGTAAAAATATTGTGTGAAGAACACAAAATATTTGTCAAGTTATTTCTGTTTAAAATATTTTGTTTTAAGTTATAAGCTCACATTTTAAATTATTAAAAAATAGTCCCAAATTTTTTTGTCTACCCCCTCTGATTAGAACAATGGCATTACCCCCTGGTTATGCCCTTGCTGCCTTATTTAATAAACACGGAGTAAAGTACTCCAAGGTTTAACCTGGTATTATAGTCTTTATTACAATGTGAAACAGACTATAATCTCAACTTGATTTTACACCGAACTTAGTCCATGTTTATTAATAAGACGGGGTGTTTATTTTATTAATTCCAGTGTATATTTAAGTAACTTTGTGTATTAGTATTGCTGACCAACACCACTAGCACTTATAATTTTAAGTAGTACTTTGGTGATAGATCAATTTATGTAATTTGTCCAAAGCATAAACAGCTTATTCAATATTTTATACTGATCAGTCAATCATACAAATATCTCCTTTGTTTGCGACTGGTGTCGGTGAGCTGTTCCAGCATCTACCTACCTCTGACCTGTGAGCTCCTATTCAAAATCACAAATTTGTTCCTCTAAACTAAGCCTTTGCAATACCATAATCTAAGACTAACATGATTTTACTTCTATTGAACAATTTTAGAAGTTGTTTGTTATACAATAAAATAAAAATAAATTAAGTTACAAGGCAAGCCACCTTTAAATTTTGCTGAAATATAAAATTTAAAAAACGTGGTTTAATAATGGGGTTTTCATTTTCGTTGCATGAACATTCTACCCACAATAACTTATTATCCATTGCCACAAATCCCTTATATAATTTCTTACGTAATGACCGCATGCTCAACATGTCCTTAAATAATACGAGTCCAATAGTTATATAACTAAAGTAGTAAATCTGCTTTAATTTTCTAACTTTTTTTTTCGGCCGGCATACCTAAAATAATAAAAACATGCACCATATCGAGATAACACTTACCTCTGTAGAATTTTCTGAAACGTTATTCCTTGATGCCGGCAACATCTTCTACCAGCGCGCATTTATTCCCGATACGTTTTTAATAACAAAGCAATGGAGCTGTTATTTATGAAAGACGAAAATCAATCTTCTCAAGCAGCGTCGAAGCAGAACAAAACAACACTCGACAGGCGCACTACAAGCGAACAGCTTTGCCAATAGCGATCTGTTTTAAAACAAACAAATGTCGATTACGATCATCGCTATTCGTCGTTGCCTTTCGCGCTTCGGAGTTCCGAGATTGGCGATCACCAATCGGCACTCGCTAGCTTAAGCCAGATCCCGGGCCGATGCAGGTCACAGGTGGGGGAAACAGAGACCTCAGTAGGTACTTAGTACGATCAATAAAACCGCCAATAACATGTCACATGTACACAGACCAATTAGATTGTTGTTTTTTAATTTTATCCCAGTCGGGGAAAGGCAAAGGATCTGTGTCCATACAGCCACGTCTTCCGTATTAATAAATCTTTTTCTTGTTATATATTTTGAATTTATGTCTTCCTTACTAATTCTTTATTTCAGTCATTAGTCACTATTTACACAGTCTTGTCTGGGTCTTGAGTAAAGCGGTGGTTTCTTTACACAAGCTTGTTTATGAGATTTGGCGGCAGCGAGGAAATTTACGATACACTAATTTCTTTATGATTATTTCATTAGTACACTTTCACTGAACTAAATCAAACTAATTCCCACCTAAATTAACCAATTTCACTCATATTTTACACTAAAATCAATAATTGTGAAAAAATTGCGACCCTCTTCATTCACGATGGCGCCAAAACCCAGACCAATTAGAGTACTACGTCACTGACCTATATTGAAACACCTACACACGCAAAACCGCAAATAGGTAGACCAGTTTTGCCTAACTTTCATATAAAAAATAAGATTGCTATATTTTTCATTCGCCTAAATCATATGACACTACTTGCCTTATATCTGAATGCCTTTAGACTTACTTTCAAATTTTAAGGGTTATACTTTTTCACCATGTTATGTCAAGTGACATGTGTCACTTTAAGTAAACTTCATACAAAATTCGGCTTTGCTATGAATTTATGAAAGTCCCGCCTCTTATTACCTACGTAGTATTTAGGTACCTATATACTCTTTAGGTAGACCGTAGATACTAGATCATAAGTGGCAAGTGGGAACCTACCCTAAACTGTGCACTAAACTATTATGAAATAAAATTTTTAAAAGTAACATATTCACGACAAACAATAATTTATGTAAAAAAAATAATGGTATCCCTAATACAAAAATTAAAAATTATCTACTAAATTTTAAAGAAGTTTTTTAAGATTTCTTGATGGTAATAAACATCCGCCACAGTATTGGTACTAAATCTACCCTCTACACCAGCGGTCGGCAACCCGCGGCCCGCCGACGTCATACTTGCGGCCCATGAATGTCCGCCCATTTTCATTTTTTCTATGGGAGATGGTCAATTATACGTAGGTATATTTGGCTAATAGGGTAAATATTAGAAGTGTGGCCCACCTTTAGATTATTTTGCTGCCTTGAGGCCCTTGCCTGCCAAAAGGTTGCCGACTGCTGCTCTACACAAAGGGCATAACAGATGATTTGTCCACAGACTAGTAAGAGACTTGTCGATCTTCCAGAAATAGATAAATACTTTTTTCTTGACCTTTCTAAGTCGTATAAGTTCGAACCGCCGTTAGTAGCTGGTTGCAAAAAAGGCTTATTTTATGAGGTTACAAACAATCTTCGGAATTGCACAGAAGAGAGGGCCACCATGTGTCTGGGTGATAGCAGTGATATTTTGCGCTCTCACGCTATGCTCAAATATTAGACTTAAGAGTGTGAATTAAAGCTAATAATTATTTAAAGTATTCTCCAATCCCCATGATACAATGTGAGTTACTTGGACCAAAGGAGGAAAAACATGTTGGTTTATAAACAGAACGTCTGAATTCAATAAGTTCGGCATATGCCCTCATAAATGTTGAAGAATCTTATCGTTAGACTACTTAAAAACAGTTTTAGCATCAGTGATGTGCTCCGTAACAGCTACGTTCAGAGTTTTAAATGAAACTTCATTTATTATATTTGAAAGGGCTTCATTCAACTATTTCCTTTGTAATGGAAGTCCATGTGTCATGACATCCAAAGATTCGAATCGAACTTAATGATTTGTTCATAGTCAATTACCCAGTTTGGAGTCTTTCCGGCTAACTGAGGGTTCACAACCGACAAAGATATAACTTAGTTTAACGAAGGTTTGCCCAACTCTGTTTTCCAACCCTTTGACAATATATGGCTTGTTTCAACAAATCACCAGCAGCAGGCATAACTTTTGTTCAGCTCAAGGGAAGAAATCAAATCAAATCAAAGTTTAAATTTAGTTTACTTATGTCAGGAGCAAAACCTATCGTCATTTTCTTTTTCTCCTTCGGAACTTTAGAACTTGTGTGTAGATTTGAGGAAGTAATAGAACACTATTGGATACCCAATAACTGATTTACAATATTTTGTAAGGATTTCGTCTGGTCCTTAAGATATTTTTTTTCGTTATAAGAATTTCTTATCTTTCGTATCTTTGTTTTGTTATTGTCAATGACGCTGAAAGGACTGAGATGAAAGTCTTTTGTTTTTGCTACTGGACATCAAATTTTGAGCCCTATCTTTGACACTATCTTTTATGTATTGAATGCCAGCCATAGAAAATCTAAATTAGAGACTGAGAGTTTTCGGTTTTATCATTAAATCCCTACAAAAAACCCAGACTAGAAGAGACAACTTCACATTTTGAAGTCTTTTTCAAGATTGTGGTAGTCTTTAAGTCAAAATCTTTTATGATGGATAAAGTTGGAATCCCAAACCTAAATGAGATGAGATGATCCAAAATTTCACTGTCTTCTGGTACATCAAGTGCAGCAATTTTTTTTAAATTTTCGAAAGCTTTAAAAAGTGCCATATTTTAACCTGCAATAGAGTTAGTCTACTCGATAGGCTGAAAATGGTGTTAAATAGACCCAATGGTGTTAAAATTATGTGCAATGGCTCATTCGATCCAGAATCATGTCTAAATAATTGTGCTAGAAAAGTGAATTAGCACATTCAAAATTCCAAAAGTTATAAACAATTATTGAAAGTAAAAAAAAATGTGTTTGATTTTTTTGCTTATAATTCGTAAACTAATGATTTTTTTGGATTTTGGAAAAAAGATCCTTAAAGAGGAGGAAACTTGCTAAAAAAAGGTCCGACTCCCGAAACAGTACCATTGTTATTAATAATTTTAATTGAACGTTGAAATTTGCCATCCGCGCGCCGGTTTTAGGTTGCGCGCATGGCGTCGCTGGTCAGTATGTTAAAATAAAAAAAAATTTAGGGTATTTAAACTAGATTTACAAATCTAAAAAAATAAAGGTATACTCCAAACACTTCAAATAACTGATTCCCGTTAGATTTTTTTCTTAAAGTTAATTTTCTAATAAACTAGACGATTGTTAATTAACAAAATTTTGCGGGACTTCCCTTATCATTGCAAACTATAAAAAAAACATATAAATAATTGCCATATTTTTTTTCGCTTTGTAGAGCCTTTCTTATATACACACAAAAGAAGGTAGTGTGATAAAACTTTAAATCAATTGAATACTTTGTTTATAATTATTTTTTTAAATTAACATAAAAAGAAAAGTCACCGTAATGTTGTAAAAAATATTTTTTTTTCCATTTATTAGTTTTCTACTGTTTTTACGTCATTGAAAGACATGTATTAATAAAAAAAATTAGCTCCATTTGTTAAAAAAAGATTTATAAACAAATGGACTATTTCAATATTTTAAAAATTTTTAACAATATTATGAGAACTGTTACATAATTTATAACTGATCAAAATTGTATTGAAGTGCAATAACCGAATTCACATTCATTATTGAGTTAGAAGGCAAAAAGTTCAAAAAATACCAAAAAAAGTGTTTGATTTTTATAAACAAATGCAGAACACATCAGATGAACAATAGATACAAAATTAGTTAATGACTTATCTGAAAGACAATTTCATTACCAACAAAAATGACCTGATTGTTTATTGTCGTATCTCTAATTCGTTTAAAGTTATTTTAGCTTTTAACTGAACAAATGAATCAGCAGCTACAACTTATGTAGTACGTATATTTTCAAACGTTAATAAAAATCAAAATAATTTTTTTTGTATTTTAATGCACAAGGTCGTTTTTGTAATTTTTATAACTTTCGGAAAAAAATAAAAAAAAGTTGACAATTAGTTAATAACAAATTGTTGACATAATAAACAATGTAATCGTTAATTATTAAAAAAAATTTGTTACTTTTTGTATGATAATGATGTAGTGCTGGAAAAAGTGAATGAAATTGTATATCTTGGTTGTGCTTTTAGCAGGGATGCAAGGTACACCGCGGATGTAGAGAGGAGAGTGAGTGCAGGGAATAGTGTGAATGGGGCGTTGGGTAAGCTATTCCAAAGCGAGGTTTTGAGTCAAAAAGCTAAACTCGCTTTGCATAATTCTGTGCTTATTCCAACGTTACTGTATGGAAGTGAGAGTTGGGTATGTCAGAAAGAGCATGAAAGTAGGATAAATGCGGTCGAAATGAGAGCACTACGGAAAATCTGTGGTGTAACGCTCGTTGACCGCATTCGTAACAGTAAGATCCGAGAAAGAGTGGGATGGAAAGAAAGTGTTGGTGTTAAAATGCGAAAGGGCATGCTCCGCTGGTTCGGTCATGTGGAAAGAATGACAGATGAAAGATTGACAAAGCAGATATACAATGCGAATGTGGATGGATGTAGGTACCCGGGGAGACCAAGGCTGACATTTCACGATCAGATCAATCGGATATTATCCGAGGGTGGTGTCAAGAGTCTCCGAAACCGGCGTGTTTGTATGAAAAGGGTTATGAATGTGAAAGAAGCAAGACAGGTTTGTCAGGATCGTGAGGTCTGGCACTCGATACTCTGTGCCTACCCCGTAAGGGACTTGGCGTGAAGATATGTATGTATGGATGTACTTTTTAGAGAACTGTCAATTATGATTTTGAAAGAAAAAAAAATTCTTAACTAATTATTTAAGCAATAGTTATATGAAAATAACTTTTATAAACAATAAAAAAATTATATTAAATTTTTATTTAAAAAAAAATCATAAATAACAGTTTCTCATACTATTGTAATTTTTTTTAAATATCGAATAGTCCGTTTGTTTATAAAAAAAATTTAAACAAATGGAGCTAAAAAAATTTTTTTTTATCAATACATGTCTTTCAATGACATAAAAAAGGTAAAATACTAATAAATGAAAAAAAAAATTTACAAGATTACGGCGACTTTTCTTTTTATGTTAATTTAAAAAAATAATTATAAACAAAGTATTCAATTGATTTAAACTTTTATCAGACTACCTTCTTTTGTGTGTATATAAGAAGGGCTCTACAAAGCGAAAAAAAATTATGGCAATTATTTATATATTTTTTTTAGTTTGCAATGATAAGGGAAGTCCCGGAAAATTTTGTTAATTAACAATCGTCTAGTTTATTAGAAAATAACCTTTAAGAAAAAAATCCAACATGAATCAGTTCTTCAAAGTGTTTGGAGTATACCATATTTTTTCTAGATTTCTTAATCTAGTTTAAATACCCTAAAAAATTTTTTATTGTAACATACTTACCGGTGATGCCATGCGCGCAACCTTAAAACATTTTTATATTTAGGTTGAAAATGGTAACCCCATATGGTGTTACTAGCATTTTTATACTAAGATTAAAAACGGTAACCCCAAATGGCGTTATGGGCCGCCATATTGTGACGCTAAAACAGTAATCTGTTGTCGTTTCGTGCGCATAGACCACGTTCTTCAAATGTTTTCGATCTGTTTTTATTTGATTACCCGACTTTCGTTTAATGGACTCTTTCTGCTTTTCAAACTGACATCGGCGCTAAATTGGACTTCGATTGTGTTTATGTGACTTTTGGTGCATAATATTGCCTAAACGTGGACAAACATTGAAAAGTGGAGCCCGTGAGTTAATCATCAAGCTGCAAGATTACTTTGAGCGTGAGCGGCAAAATGTTGGACACCTGGTACCTGTCGAACAAGTAGAAGAACGCGTCTCTCAGGAGCTTGGAGTTAGCAAACGAGCAATAACAAATATTAATAAAAAAAAGTTCGGCTCCACTGGCACGGAAGATAATATTTTACGTACTCTGAAGAAAAAACGTAGAACTAAACCCGTGAAAGATATATACACCTTTGACGCCGATGCAATCATAAATCATATATATGGTTACTATTCCAGAAATGAATATCTCAACAGGAAGAAGCTTTTGCCATCGTTAAGTTTAGCGGGGGTAAAACTGCTTTAACTAAAATCTTACAAGATATTGGTTTGTCGTAAAAAAAAACAGACAAAAGAAAATTTTTTTTAGAACGATACGACATAATTATTTTGAAACGGATAAGTTTTTTGAGGGAAGTAAAAAATATTGAAAACTGTGATAATGTCGTGTTCATTGACGAGACATGGCTAAACGCCAATCACACGGTTTCCCGTTCTTGGACGGATGATACACTAGCGTCGACGTCGAAAGTACCAACGGGTATGGGGTATGGGGGTCTGATAATAGGCCACGCAGGTTCTGCAAAATACGGCTTTGTGGAGAACGCGTTACTTGCATTTCAATCAAAAACCACAAATAACTACCAAGATGAAATGAATGCCACTACATTGAAAGAGTGGTTCCAGAAAGTGCTTTTGTCCAGCCTACTGCCTTCTATAACATTCACGGATAATGCCTCCTATCACTCGGTTCAGATACAGAAACCACCTACCCAAGCTAATAAAAAAGAAGAAATGGTGGCTTGGTTACAAGCAAAAGGCATTGACGCAAATATGCAGATGCTTAAAGCAGAGCTAATTAAATTAGTTAAAGAAAATAAAGCGGCAAATGTGCGATACAAAATCGATGAACTGGCTCTGAAGTACGGTCATCGCGTTCTAAGAATTCTGCCGTATCATTGCCAATATAACGCGATTGCGCTAACCTGGGCTCAAATAAAAGGTTACGCCGCCCACCACAATTCTTCCCCGCTATTCAGCACGAAAAAGATGATGACCCTATTAAAAGAAGCCTGTGGGAAAGTCATAAGAGATGACTGGGCAAAGGTTGTTGAGAAGACTAAAAATCTGATTGTGGAACATTTAGACTGAGATATCAGGATTGATTCTGTTATTGATGATCATATAATTATACATGTAGGCGAAGATGATGATGAAGACACCACCTCCTCAAGCTTCAATTCAATGTACTTTATTGCATAGAAATACAGATTGTAACTTTGTAACAAAAAAAAAAATATATTAATATTACCCTTTTTTGGTTTCCACTTAAAAAACTAAAATATAATTTTTAAATGATTCCGCCAATTTAAAACGAAAATAATCTTAAAAATAAAGCTGCGGTTCATTTTGGAGGAACGGTAACGAACTGTGCTATGTTGTGCCTATCACTAGTATAATTATAACTAACTGATAGGTGTCAGGAATGCATTCTCTGAACGGCCAAACTTTAGTTACGAAAAAAAACAAAAAATTCTGGAAAACCCAAAAATTGTGTTATTATGTTCAACATTATGTTTCTAAGACAAAAAAGAGGAAGAAGGTTAAGAAAAGTTTAATAAGCAAATATTTTACTGTGCATTTTATAATCTGTATGTTTTAAAGTGGCTACTCACTGATTGGTAGTTTATTATTACCTTTTTATATAAGAAATAATGATTGGATGAAATCTACTATAATACTTTCACATGTTCCTTGCAGTTTTTCGCAACTTGCATATAAAAAAATTAGAAAAATAAGTTTGCAATGTTGTTTATTCGCCCAAATCATATGATACTAGTTGCCTTATATCTGAATGTCTTTAAACTTACTTTTAAATTATACGGATTATAATTTTTCAAGTAAACTTGATACAAATTTTGGTTTGCTATGTATCTATGGAAGTCCCAGATCTTATTACGTAGTGTTACGTAGTATTTATATACTCTTTGGTTCCTTGTGGATAAAATATATGGTAAACTTCTCAGTTTGTCACCCATAAACAATAACCTCTTTTCCTCTACTCTCCATAGACTATATCCAGTTTACCAGAGCCATCTGCAATTTTATTATCGGTGATGTTCCATGTTTGTGACCGTGTTTGTGAGCCATCGTTTTTTTTTTAACAATTTAAAATTAATTAATATTTAAAATAAATTTATTATATGGTTTTGTGAAGTTATTTTAACACTGATTTATAATTGCCATTTTGTCCAACGATTTGAAAAGCTAAATAGATTAATGTGTTGCGTACCTATCCAGAGTGTTATGAGTGGAATCAATTCTACAATTTTTACCAAAAAGCAAATTATTATGTTCAGACATCACTGTGACGTTTAAAAATTGCATTGCTTGCTAAAAGTGTTCCCAATTATGCTTGTGGGACATTGGTATGATTCCATGTGTTGGATTTTATTGCATTGCAATATCAATAAGGATAATAACAAAATGAATCAAAGTACAGCATTTGTCTAAATCAGTGGTCAAGAGTCGACAAATTACACTATGGATGACGATGGCCATGATAAAGATGACACGAAAAGGTAATTGATTTCATTTAAGTGTTTCATGTTATGACGAATTTCGATGTACGACTTGTTATGGGTTTCTGCTTAATTGTGACTGAATGTTTACAATTGCTGACATCTAATGTGAATAGTGACCAGTTTAAACTATGCTAAATAAAAAAAAGAAGCACTCCCATTTTTACTTTTTATCCATCTGTCGTACCTAGACTAAAAATATCTTGTAGATCTTCCACAAATCTGTAAATCTTTTTTTTTCTACACGAGTGGCATTCACAAAATAGGGTTAACCAATCACCAGTGAGTATGGAGTGCCGCAGCCAATGTTTATAACTTTTTCTGTAAAAAAAAAGGTCAAAAGAGTATTTAAACTGAGATTACTTGGTACTTGCACATCTAACAAGTGCATTTATTTAAGTCTATTCACACATATCACTGGGATTTCCAGGGACATGGTCATGCCTATAAAATGCAATGTCAAGCGCTAGATAGCCCTATATCCAATAGAATGTTGAAGCGCATTACTGATGGAACTGGGATTCTCCATCCAATTTTATTGTATATATTGCTTTTGGACCTGGTATCCATGGGGTTTTGGTGACTTGTATAATTCTTAAACTTCATAGGGTTGTTGTGCCTCATCGCGTCCACTTAGTGGAGTTTGCAGGTTTGAGGTAAAATATAAAAATGTTCTGGATCTAGTTTTGAATTAACTAATATTGTAACCCATCCGTAGTAAGTAGAATTTTGGGGTTCATATTTGAAAAAAAGTTAGCCTATTATTAACTTGGATTATCATACGAATATCAAATTTCATCAAATTCGGTTCAGTGGTTTGCCCCGTGAAAAGGCAATAGACAGACTTTCTCATTTATGATATTCATAGCCTCACACCTAAACGAATGGACCAATTTCGCTAATTTTTTTGTTGTTGTGGTAATTACTATAAGGAGAACATTCTTATGATTAAAAAATTGTTAGTTTAGTAATAATACAATATTCATAGTAAAATTTGTCAGCTCAGATAGTTTTCAATATTTGTATAAATTGGTTTTTTATATAATATAAAGCTGTGATAGTTTTCTTGTTATAGGTATAAACTATGTACCCAAACCAATTAGGAACAATGTAGCTCACACACATAAGTCAAGGTGATTTTTATTTTGTGAACATGTTACATTAAAATTAATGTTACAGTTATATTAAACTGCTTTCCTTAATAAACCATTTTTGCATTTTTCAATCTTGTATTATTATTGGTCTCAGACTTATAACTTTTTTATCCTAACACATCTCCTTTTTGTAATAATTATTAACTTATAAAATTTATAATTAGGATGAATTCTAAACTTTTGTTGCTAAGATTAAATAAAAAATAGCAGTGGTTGCCTAGTAACTGATCTAAAATAGCCCTATCTTTTATCTTAGATAGTTATTATCACATTAGTTATTAATATTATCCGTAAGAGTTTATGCTATGATATATGTACTCGTTGGTTGAGGGGCTCATCACATGCCTACTTCCACCCACCAACTGCAAGGTTAGAGTTAAATTCCCGACGGGGACATTTGTGTGACGGAATCAAACTGTGTAGTTCTTTAGCACATTTGCCGAAACTTGTTAAAAATTGATATTTGTTGTTTACTGTGTGGTGAAATTGTTGTGAAAATATGTGTAACTTGTTCATGTACAATATTTTAGAAAGAGACAACTATATGTTTACCATGACAGGAATTTGCTTGTGTATGAATGTGTGTAAGAATTTAAAGAATTATTTTTTCTTTGTAGGAGGACACGTAACTTGAGTGAAAAGAAGAGAAGAGACCAATTCAACATGCTAGTAAATGAACTTGGTTCCATAATATCTACAAGTAATAGGCGAATGGATAAATCTACTGTGCTCAAGTCTACAATATCATTTCTTAAAAATCATAATGGTAATATAATGAATTGTATTAATATATTTAGTAATGATAAAATTTTTGGACCAATGTATAATGCATACGAAAAATGTAAAGAAATAACTTATTCTAATTATCTACCAAATTATGGAAAAAGAACAGAATAGGCAAAGAGAAATTCAAGTTGAAAATCTTTAGCATAGTTTTAAAGATTTAAGCATTTATAGGGACAGATAGCAGAAAGTGACCTTGTTTTATACTATGTAATTAATTTGCCTAGAATCAACAACTATATGCCTAAGTATCACATACCTATGTGTATCAGTTCAGTTTTACAAATTGTTAGATTAAATTTTTATTTGACAGATTTTAATAATCTATACGAACAATACTTTCCTATTTCCCTTGATTATCCTATCATGCAGGAACAGATTTACCAATTTTGCTAATTCCTTTTTGTTTTAATATTTTTTGTCAGGAACAAGGATGACAGAAAAAAAAATGTTATTATAGTTAGGACATGCCAGTGTTGGTTCGGTCAATTAGTTTAAAATAAAAGGTGTAGTCCTTAAGTAAGACATTTTTATTTTAGAAGTGACAGTGCGCTCTCGCGTTCATGACGTGCAAGAAGACTGGAAGCCAGAGTTTTTATCTAACGAAGAGTTTACATATTTAATGTTGGAAGCATTGGAGGGATTCATTATGGTGTTTTCAACAACGGGTCGAATTTATTATGTTTCTGAAAGTATTGCATCCCTTTTGGGTCACAATCCGGTAAGTGTAGCTAATTTATTGCTATATGTACTAATGTAACTACTGTACTGTATGTACTAATAAAAAGTGTCATGAGAAAGCTCCTTAAACCTAGAGTAAAGTGTGCTATGCTTTATCATAATATGTCCAGTAGCAGCAATAACACATTAACAATTTGCTTATAAGTGTTTTGAGTAATAGACAGTCAGTAGATGGTACCACTTCTCTTGTGTTTTTGGTCATAGGGCAACATTGTGCCTATAACATTTATAGCGTCTATAAGCCTTGTGTGCTTGTTCTCTGGCTTATCACAAAAAATTCACCTTAGACATAATTTTTTTTATTTCAGTCGCTAAACATCTTGCAATTTGAAATGTATATTCTTGTGAATTTATTTTTATAAACTTATTTCAGAATGACATAGTAAACAAAACTATTTTCGACCTGACGTTTGAAGATGATCGCCAGAATTTGTTCAATCTTCTTCAAAATGCTGGCTCTAGCGCAGAGGCTGCACAACAAGCATTATCAGGTTTGCATATCTTTTATTCTAAATGGCAGGGTTTTCCAAACTTTAAAGGATTTACTACACAACAAAGTCCTTTTATATTATGGAAAACATTTAATATGGTGAACAAAATCGAACACACTTTTATTTTACCAAATGTTTTTTTTTATTAGAAATATATTAAAATTTGCTAGGTATTCTGGGCCGAACCGAATTTTATCATAGTTTGAGCGGAATTTTCGCTAAGTCCTTATCGTCCTTGTTAACTTTAATGAGTTACCCAAATAAGTTATTTTGGAATTCTGACGAACTACAAAACTTCTAGGTACCTTGGGAATCCACTTTAGGAATCGCTGCTTTATATTTATAATATACTAGCTGTGTAAGCTATCCTTTCTCTCAAGTTGGATCGAACTGCACATGGTGTGAGAATTTTATTATAATCGGTTAAGTGGTTTAGGAGTCCATTGAGGACAAACATTGTGACACGAGATTTATATATATTAGAAGAAGAAGATAGAAGATATCATTTGCTCTTGGTTGGTTGCTGCTTCTAGCTTAGCATAGCTCCATCTTTAACTATAACATAACTTTCCACCAGATGAGTTGTATGTCATCACACTAAGCTATCCATACACGTAAAAATGATTGTTTGTCAATATTGACCTCTCATAGCTTCCGAACGACTTGAGCGATTTGGTGTAGGTATTTTAGTATTGGATTATTTGTAAAAAATCAGCCAATGTTTTAAAAATAATGGGATTTGCTCCGAAGAAACAAGGAAAAACAACGTTTTAGTTTTTCCCATACAAACGGTGTAAAACAAAGTTCACCGGGACAGATAGTCTTCTGTAAAAAGTTGAAAATTGATATCTTTGTTGTTAATTGTTACTAAAGCAAGCACTGTCGTATGTTGGTGAGAATAGTTGGTCTATGGTTTTGGTACTATTTTTAATGTTATTTAATATAGGTTAAGACCTACGTTAATAGAAAATATCTTATTCAATATGGCCGATTGTAACTTTTCGCGAGGATTTATTCCACGGAACGGAAAATCTACGGAGTTTTAAAAAACGATTCACGAGCCCCGAGTTCGGGGACAGGGATAGGCGGTTGTGTGATGAACATTTAGGTTAAGTTAATTCGTGCCATGCATCAGTAGTATCGCGGGGGTAGGTGGGGGGGGAGTAGTTGATACAGAGTTTGAGAAACACGTTTCTTTTTTCCCCTCTTAAATAGTAGCAAAGTACTAGTAAAAGTCAAGTCAAAGACATTAAGACTTTATAGTTTATATTTGGCAACTTTTTTAGAAACTCGAGAGGAGGGCGACTGCCCCAAATGCTAAAAAGGATCACCTGTTTAATGAATCCCCCACCAACGAGTTTTGAAAAGTCGCTTTCATTTACCTGATTTTTTGCATTAATTTATTTTCAACTTGATTTAATTATTTTTATTAGTATTTTAACATTTAACAAATTATTCATTATTTTTTCTTATAAAGGATTTGTTTTATTTTTTAAACAATAACTTTTCTATACATGTTTATAGTTTAATTTTATAATAGTATTTGTCAAAATACAAGTCGCAAAGCTCTGGTGGTTGATTGTTGGAGGCAGATTTATGAGATTTAATAATTTATAGTGGACAAAGCGATAAATATATGATTATATATTTTATGCAATGCGAATTAAATATAATATGATTGTGTCATGTCTCTAACTATTAGTCTCATGACTGACGTTATGGCTGCAGAAATCTGTAAGATTTGAACAGAACTCTTTTGCCTTGTCACCGAACGATGTTAGTGGAAAATATAAAGAACTTATCGCCTACTAACTGGCTGATATGTGAGTCTATATGTTTACGTAGCCAAGAGGCTTAAAGGTGAAAACCATAGCACAGTGGATAAGAACTGAAACCAGTTTCACAGCGATTCAAATTCCATATAGATAATTCTATAAAGATATAGTACAAATGAAATATAACAGTTTCCTCAGCAGTTGGATAAACCGTGTTGAAAGTTTGAGCATCTTTGTTTTTCAGAATTTGTTAAAGGACACATGATTCAAAGTTTAGATAAATTTTATGTGTGATTGATGCGTCACATGCGAGTTTTTATAGAACGAGACAGATACACATCAAGTGTGCATTCATTTAGAATGTGTAAACACTCCTTTAGGAGGTTGATAATATTTATTTATCATCTCCAAAAAGGAGGAGCTATCACTTTGTCTGTAATGTTTTGTATGTTTATTACGCGACTATCCCGCTACTGATAAATTGATTTCAATGATTCTTTTTTCGAAATTGAGATTATGAGTCATAACCATTTAAATTCAAGTTGTTTCTTAATATTTGAGTTGTACAAGTAGGTAGACTTGTACATATTTTCATTGTTTACCTAGATGATGTAATGAAATTGGACGATCTATTATTTTTTTACGAATAATTATTGATCTAGGTCTATATTAAATTATATTAATCGTGTAATAATCCGGTGTTTCATTTATTAATATTCACAACACAAGTATATCATATAATAATAATATAAGCTTGCTTTGAGGTTTGATACATTTGTGTAGTTTGTAAATTGTATTATTTATCTGAAATCTATATTATAATAATGTAATCCTGTGTATTTACGGGCTTTTTTAAATATGCGATTTTGTCTTGTCTAGCCCGAAAAAGGTTTATCACATTTTTTTTACATTTTGCTTTGCAAACTTTTTTTTGTATTATGTCAGTGATTCTATTTTCAAATACTATGCGTTGCGAGATGTGCTTATTTTTAAATAAAAACCTTCATTCATTTGCGTGCGATCGTCGATTTATTTGCAACGCAAGTTGTATTATGTTTCTTTGTAAATATTATGTAGTAGATGATTTCAATCGTATATAAGCAAATTATTTTGCTTGTCTATTGCTGTTAGCCATTGATCCCTGTGAAACTTATATATAGGCTTAAGACTTCAGTGTCTGTTTCGCAACGCCCCATTAACCTAAGCTGTCCATGAATCTATCACCTTATCCATACCTATCGCCATAATGACAGTGGTCCAGGAGGTAGAGTAGCCGGTAGGCTTTCAAATCAAGCCTGACTCCCCGTCCTCAGGACAGCGACGCACTTGTAACGTGGATGGTGTATATAGGCTATGGTCGTCTCTTACCATCAGGAGAGCCGTGTACGAATTGTTCGCCATCTAATCACATTAATATTAATATGTAATAAAAATATAATATTTTAATAGCGAATTTATTTAACACTAGCTGTTCATTGCGGCGTAGCCCGCGTGGTTAATGGTCCCACGGGATTTTTCGGGTTAAAAACCATCCTATGTGTTCATCCAAGTTACCCTCTACGTGTGTCAAAATTTTATGAAAATCGGTTCAGCAGTTTTTCCGTGAAGAAGAAACAAACATACAAACTTTGGATTTTATAATATTATAATTAGGAATTGGGAATAAGATATGATTTAACATTTTATATACAATGTGTGTTTGTCCAGGACTTATGTTAAACATTTAACGCTTTAAAAAAAAAAACGGCATAGGCTATTTTTTCCCTTTTACTATGCGATGGCAGTGCGAAATGTTTATTCCATAACGATAATTTCGAAATAAAAATGTGAATGCTGCAAAGCGTTTCGTACAAAGCTATTGTTAAAAGTTTTTGGTTCAAGTTTCTTTAAAGAGGAAATTTTTTTGTTTGAATGGCTTCGGATGTGGCGAGCAAAAAGAGGGAGGCATCGGCGTCACACAAAGTTATGGGAAATAACAAATACTTGGTTTATATATTATAGAGAAAAAAAGGCGGCGACGAGTGAACTCGATATATAAAACTACACATCTATACATACAAATAAAAAAAATTGCAGTTTCTGTAATATTAAATTAAAGAAGGTTACAGCTAGTTACATATATAAATTTTAACCCCACCTGAGATTTAAACAAAATTTCATCATATTATGTTGTTCCGAGATGGATATATCAATTGACTTATTATTAGTTTAAGGTTTAAAATCTGCTTTGAAATGTAAACGAGTTGAATTTCAAGCAATATAACGTCGATAAAACATTTTTTAGATACTTTAATGTCATGTTTTGTGGCGAAATAATATCCGTATTATTAATTTATTTAATTGATAAGACTAATCTGTTTATTTTGTACCAGCTGTCCCAGCGAATTTCTTTCCGCCCTGCTTGTTCCTTGTGTAGATCATTTTTTTTTCGTAATTTTTAAATGTTTTACTAATTATTCTGCAATTCGGACGGAAAAACCAAACATTATTTTAAATCTGTTCAGCAGCTCTCTAGTTATAAGTGCCGTAACAAACCCATTTTTTGATATATTATATTTTGTATATATATATTATAATTTTTAGTGCTAAGTACAAATTAGAAACACATTAGTATAATAATTTAGAAATAGAAACTTTAGGTATTACGGAACATGAATCACTTTTTTAAAATTAAGTTTTTTTTTATTGCGCAGGACAACAAACAAGCACACGCGTCTACTAAGAGACTACCATAAATGTTATCGATGTGTCGCAATCTGTGTTTCGGCTATAAGACCTAATGTACAAGTCTACCGGTTACTCTACTGTAGGGATAGGAAGGAGCATGACGATGTCATTTTGGAGTTGGCAGGAAAATGTATGGTGATGCATTATTAACCGGAGAGAAGTTGCACAGCACTCTCTCCTCTCTATATTTACATTAGGAAGCACCCTTTTGGCAACGAGATTAAGTCACACCCTATGCTATGCGAAATTGAGTTTTAGTATACTCCTGTCAGCAACCATTTTAACTTATGTAAACGAAGACTTTTTTATACCTTGTTGTTTGCAAACTGTTTATAAATAGCCATTTTTGTTTACTTTCTTTTTACTTTTGTTTTTCCGTTTATTATTAGAAATACGTACTACGATGATGAAGAAGTTATTTTTGAGCTCAGCTTGTTTTTTTTGTTGTGTAATCAATTGTTTATGGACTGTAGACATTTAGCTTTATTCGTTTGTGCCAGTGCCCTTATTATAATACTGCCTATTCTTGATTGTGTCCTATTAGCGCCAAAAATGGTTTATTTGGGAGTTGGGACTAGACATAAGACTATGCGAAAAGGTTACATATGTTTGTTTATCTAAGACAAACCACAAATGCTAAGCTAATTTAAAAAATACATTTATTATTTGATCACTTGAAAATCTAGAAGAAAATTTTACAGGGCGACAAAGTCGCCTTAAGTTATTAGTATGATATTCATTTATTAAGTGTAAAGATTAGATAGGTTACCGTAGTATGCTTTTGATGACTGCCGTTATATTGAGATCTAAAAAAATATAAATGTTGTAATAATAGCTACTCTAATCATAAAAAATGGGCAAGTGCTAGTCGGATTTACTTATGAAGGGTTCTGTATAGATTTGGGATGTATATGTAGATAGTAGCAAGTAATATTTGTCAGGATGTTTCGAAATAACACAATTGTAAACTTTTTTTTACACAGTATTTGTATAAATAAAGAAGTTATATATTTTGCAGTTTTTGAAAATTGGTTACGTCTCAAAAAATGTCAACGGAAGCGAAAGTTTTCATTGTGATACAAAGTTTAAATTTTATATCACTTGTATGTATGTTATCGCCTGTGTGGTCTAGCCGTCCAGGTGTTGGACTTGACTTCATAAGGTCCCGGGTTCGATTCCCGGGTCGGGCAACAAAGAGAAAATGTGGTTTTTCCAATTTCCAATAAAAAAATGTTGTTCGGGATTGGATGTGTACCCAGTTAGCGATAGGCTTGCCACCTATAACATTGTGGGACTTACTGTCTTCAGCTAGTCGTGGATGCCCTGGTTGTGCCTCTGCCTAGCCCTTTGGGGATATAGGTGTGAATATACTCACGTGTATGTATCTATTTTTCTATTGATTTTATGAGAAATGTTATTAAAGTTTTTAATCTCATTTTTAACCTCCCCCGGAAAAAGTTATAAGTTTGACGTGTCTGTGTTTGTGTGTATATGTCTGAGGCATCATTACTTTTGAACGGTTTTCCCGATTTCGATGCAAATTCATTGTTTGCAAACTGACATAATCGAGATGGTTTTAACCTATATTGCATGTATGTTTTGTCTCGGGATATTGAGCATTTTTAACTTGAGAGTTTCTAGAGACATTTCGCTCGAATATGTTTAATTTTTTGTGTCTTGTATAGGGAGCGCCCCTACTTAAACTACGCAAATACCTAGCAAGTATCAACGGGGTAATCCTGATAGTTAAGATATAAAGCGGCTGAGTCATGCGACAGACTTATATGTTAAACCTACAAGTTTCGTTTTTTGCCATTCGAGTACCGAACCCTAAAAAGGTGAACCGGGTTCTTACCAACGGGAAGTTTGTCTGCTTGTTTTAAGTCTGAAGTATAATACCCGCTTTCGTTTTGCTCAAATCTTAAAATATCGTGCGTCGTTGCTTGTTTTGGCTGCAAAAAAATGTATTAGCTATGCATTTGAATAAAACATGATTTGGCATCTAGAATAAATGAATAAATATGACATTACAGCCACGTTTCTTTTATGTTTTTTTTTTACTCAAGTTAGCTCTTGATGGCATTCTATGATAACACGTCCTGTGTAATACTTGAGTCATAAGACAAGTATATAAGATTTTTTGATGAAAATGATTTCACTTTCAGCTGTCTGTCTGTTATATATATATTGGTTTAAAGGTGAAGGTTTATATGTATAATAAAAAGTAGTGTGTCTTTCGTGCGAAGCTGGGTCGTTTTGCTTGTGGCATAGTATAGCGAACAAGCACTCGGATTTCCTATTCTTTAAAGTAGATACTAACAGCTGAGTATAATGATTAGACCCTGATTAAAAGTGTAGAAGGGATTAAAGCTGGAATTATACTAAGTTACAACATACATTGTCTTATTAATAAACATAGACTTAAGTTATTCCAAGGTTTAAGTTGACATACCAGTCTGTATGCTATTGTAAAGAAGACGAAAATATCAACTTAAATATTTTGAGTAATTTAGTCTTTGCTTATTAAGACATTATGAGATAATCGTAGTCTATAGACATTATAGATGTTATAGGTGCGTCGCACTCCATTAGCGGGGATGTTAATTCAATTTTCAATTATGACAGTCACCGTTCGGGACCAGTAGGGTTACTTTTAAAACTCGATTCATGCAATATTGGTGTTGGTTCGGGCACCTTTCGCAGGAAGGCAGCATCGTAAAAGGCGGGCATAGGCTTACCCTCCGTCAGCGTGACAATTGACTGGGTGGTAAAGTTTCGCAGCGAGTCGCCCGGATTGGTACCACCACTTTACTTATTCCTGCCGCTATTAACATCATGGCTTGCCGTTGACGTGTACCGGTTCAGATGATAAGGTAGCCGGTATATGTTTACTACTTATACGTGTACTAGTTATAAGCTTCTTTTGATCGAGGTCTGACATCCGGGCCTTTGATTGGCAACGCACCATTTCCATCTTTGGTGTCTCTAGGCGGCGTGAATTTCTTACCATCTGGAATTCCATCTACTTGTTTGCTTCCAATATAAAAAATGCACTGGAAAACTATTTGTTTGTTATAGCAGCCATTGGCCATCTCTATAATAATAAAACATATTATTAGTCCTTGTTCCAAATCCAATATATTTCGTTCAAATTCGTTCAAACTTCAACGAAATCAAAATAGTTCAGTGCGTGTATTATATAAAATTCATAAGAATACCAAATAATCCAAATTGAATGTTTTGTCATCGCATATAAAATCAGCTGTTTGAATTTTAGTCGGCCATCTTGTTAATTAAGGTTTTAAACACAAGGGTTCGGACCCTCCGAGGTTGTTTAAAGTGACAGCTATTTAAGAGCATATTTAAACAAATGATTAACTCTAAATAGCATTTATGAATATTTTTTTGTAAACAGTACTTAAAATAATGATTAAAAGTTAAACGTTTATAATTAAACCTGTTAGTTAATAGAAAACAGTAAACTATTTTGTCGGATTTGTTGAATTGGGGTCCAAAGGGGTCTGCTGTTTTGCCTTGAAATCTTAAAAGATAGTCAGATAGACTTTAGCATTACATAAACATATATATCATCACGCCAAAAACCTGACAAGGTAGGCAGAGAGTGACAAATCTCACGGTGTCGATACGGCACTGCGCGGGCGGCAACATCTTTTGAACCGTGTGCTTTTGATTCGTATAATTTATTACAATACCCCAACAAGTTGGACGATTATACAGGAATGGGTGGAGAGACTTTTAATTAATATATTTTATTGAGAGAATGCGTTCCTGACACCCATCAGTTAGTCACGACTAGTGATGGGCACAACATAACACTGAGTTCGTTACCGTTCCTCCAAAATGAACCGCCGCGTTGTTTTTAAGATTATTGATGTGTATCATCCGTCCAAGAACGGGAAACCGTGTGATTGGCGTTTAGCCATGTCTCGTCAATGAACATAACATTATCCCAGTTATCAAATTTTTTTGCTTCTCTCAAAAAACTTATCCGTTTAAAAATTATGTCGTATCGTTCTAAAAAAATTTTTCTTTTGTGTGTTTTTTTTTACGAAAAACCAATATCTTTTAAGATTTTAGTTAAAGCAGTTTTACCCCCGCTAAACACTCCAGCTTCTCTTAACGATGGCAAAAGCTTCTTCCTGTTGAGATATTCATTTCTGGAATAGTAACCATATATATGATTTATGATTGCATCGGCGTCAAAGGTGTAAATATCTTTCACGGGTTTAGTTTTACGTTTCTTCTTTGGAGTACGTAAAATATTATCTTCCGTGCCAGTAGAGCCGAACTTTTTTTTATTAATATTTCTTATCGTTCGTTAACTCTAAAGCTAACTAACTCCAAGCGCCTGAGAGACGCGTTCTTGTACTTGTTCGACAGGTACTAGGGGTCCGCCATTTTGCCGCTCCCGCTCAAAGTAATCTTGCAGCTTGATGATTAACTCACGGGCTCCACTTTTCAATGTTTGTCCACGTTTAGGCATAGGCATATGAAAAGCAGAAACAGTCCATTAAACAAAAGCCGGGTAATTAAATAAAAACAGATCGAAAACACTTGAAGAAGGTGGTCTATGCGCACGAAACGACAACAGACGACTGTTTTAGTGTCACAAAATGGGGGCCCATAACGCCATTTGGGGTTACCGTTGTTAATCTTAGTATAAAAATGCTAGTAACGCCATTTGGGGTTACCATTTTCAACCTAAATATAAAAATGCTACTTTCATTCGCGGTTTCGGTTTGGTCGTAGTTTTATTTTTATCCACACTTATATTATAAATGCGAAAGTAACTCTGTCTTTCTGTCTGTCTGTCTGTTACCTTTTCACGCCTAACCCCCCCAACCGATTTTGCTGAAATTTGGTATATAGATAGTTTGCATTCTTGAGAAGGACATAGGCATATTATTTTTTGGAAATTCAACCCCTAAAAAGGTTAAAAGGGGTGGCAAAGTTTGCATGAGAAAAATATTTTTATTGCACATTTTTGCAAGAAACTTTGTATTAATGCTTTTTAGTACAAATGATGAAACGCGCATTTCAGGGTTTTTCCAAATTCACCCTCATTGGGGGTTAAAAGGGGTGGATAAGTTTGTATGGGGAATTTAATTCTATTGAAATATTTTGCGTGACACTTTTTACCATAAGTCCATAACAATGAACCACCTTCATCAGTTTATCATTAACTAAAAGAAACAATATTACAACAAACACTACAAAGAAGAAACAATACAAAGAAATTGTGATACACATAGTAGCAAAATTGGTTAAAAATCCATACTATCCCTACTAATATTATAAATGCGAAAGTGACTCTGTCTGTCTGTTACGCTTTCGCGCCTAAACCACTGAACCGTTTTTTATGAAATTTGGTACAGAGATAGAATAGACCCTGAGGAACAACATGAGGAACTTTTTATTGCAAAAAATAGGGGAGAATGGACACTGAAATTATGCTCTGCAATACAAATTGTGAGATACATATCTAAGTGTTTTTTGAAAATCGACCCCTATGAGGGTTAATGGGGGTGGCACAATTTGCGTAGGAAAAATGTTTAACAGTAATTTTTACCATAAGTCCATAACAATGAACCACGTACATCAGTTTATCATTAACGAAAAACACACAAAGAAATTGTGATACACATAGTAGCAAAATTGCTTAAAAATCCCTACTATCCCTACTAATATTATAAATGCGAAAGTGACTCTGTCTGTCTGTTACGCTTTCGCGCCTAAACCACTGAACCGATTTTGATGAAATTTGGTACAGAGATAGAATAGACCCTGAGGAACAACATGAGGAACTTTTTATTGCAAAAATAGGGGAGAATGGATAAAAAAGGGTTGATGAATGTCCATATGGAAATTCGTCATTTTTAAAGCTGTAAGAGTGAAACTTTGTATTTAGACACTTTACATTTAGACACTTTATGATAAACGAAAGAACATAGGCTACTTTTTATCCCAAAAAAATAGGGAGAATGGGTAAAAAGAGGAGATGACTGTTCATATGTAAATTCGTCAGTTTTGAAGCTGTAACAGTGAAACTTTGTATTTAGACACTTTATGATAGACAAAAGAACATAGGCAATTTTTTAACACTAAAAAATGAGGGAGAATGGGTAAAAAGAGGTGATAAATGTTCGTATGGAAAATCGTCATTTTTGAAGATATATTAGTGAAACTTTGTATTCAGACACTTAATGAGTAACGAAAGAACATAGGCTATTTATTATAGTGATAATTTAATCAAAAGTATACTTAGCAACCCTATTATAAAAGAATATAATAATAAACGTTTGTCACCGCTAAATGTGTTTAGTATAGACAAATTAATTTTCCAGATTTTTCTCTTAATAAAATGAACCGAAACTTGCCTTTTATGATTACATTGGTATGAAAGCAGTTCGTCTATATTTTTTTTGTAAGAGATCGGAATCAAAATCTATACTCATTAAAAGCTGAAAAGTTTGTTTGTTTGATTGCTTGAACTTTCAGTGTTAGAAAGTCCATTTATTGAAGAAGGCTATAGGCTATACATCATCATGCTAAGATCAATAGGAGCGGAGCACCAATGATAAATGTTTTAAAATCGGGGGATTGTTTCCTATTAAGAGAAGAGAAGAAGATGTTTTCCAGAGGGTGCGCTGTGTTAACGGCTTTCCCCGTTAAATTCATGTATAAAAGAATTGTTCCCCTTTTAAAAGTCCTAAAAAAAGTCCACGACAGCACATTTCTATCTTTTAAGGTTAGCTCAATTTAAACTTTTTTTATGCTAACCAAATTTGTTTCAAAATAATGCATTATTTGCGAAGGTTATTTTATAAACACGATTTTATCACAAGTATTTAATTTTAAACAAAATTGCATTTCACATCACTCAATTTAAATGAATATCTTAGGAGATATCGCAGTTTTAAAATAACACTATCTAATAGAATATAATCACTACGTTAACACTATAGTTTAAAGACTGCGCGACACAAACGTGTGGTATGCGCGTGGTTGACTCCTTATAGAACGGTTGTGCTCAGTACACTTCTTTCTAAATTTATTCTTTCCAGAATACTTTTTAGATTATATTTAAATAAAAATATATTAAAGTTTGAAAAAGGACGTAGTCTGTTTTTCATCTTAAAATTTCAACGGGTAGCGTTAGAGAATAAAATATTAAATAAATAGATTACGCGGGCGAAGCTGCGGGTAGCAGCTAGTATTTAATAAAAGTTATCTTATAGTCCATTATTTTCAAATTCTTAAAAAGAAAAACAAAACGTATTATTTTATAAAGTATAACTGTATAAGAACAGATTACGATACTTTTATTGCCTGTTATTATTAGAATAGCACTACAAATATAAAGCGCTGACATAACCTTGTAATAGCGCAGTTTAGATTTAGAAAAATATTGTTTACAAAGTTATTTGACACTCAATTTGGCTCAATATTATAACGTTAATTGATTATTGATATAATAATGTTGTTTTAATGCTCATCAACTGTTAAAACGGTAAAAAACCAGCAATAATATTTTTATCGTAACTGCAACGCCATTATAAAGTTACGTCAGAAACGCATTCTCTGAACGGCCGAAATATATACTGTCCAATTTAGAACGTACCTACATATATTATAATCTTTTTTTACTATTCATATGTTGTCTATTCCAAATTGGTTATCTAGCAAAAATTCACTAATTATTCCCTCCGGTAAAATGCTGCGATAAACGTATATTTATCGACAAATATTAAATACAGAGCGGAACAGGACTACGTTGACTCAATCGCAATCGAATGTCAATCTAGGTCTCATCGGGTACCTACATTCATACACATCCGAAATGTATATCTGCTTTGTCCATCTTTCATGTGTCATTCTTTCCAAATGACCGAACCAAGGGACTTTTCTCATTTTAACACCAACACTTCCTTTCAATCCCACTCTTTCTCTCACTATTGCGAATGCGGTCAGCGAGCGTTACACCATAGATATTCCGTAGAGCTCTCATTTCGTTTATTATAAAGTATGTATTATAAGTATTTTAAATATTTTGAAATGTGCAAAAATATTCGTATAAACCGGCATATTTAATTTCATGCAACGTGATTGCAAAGTTTCCAGACCAATACTGTACAATTTGTACGAATTCTTGGAAAGTGAATGTGAAATAAAAACTTTGACATCACGTTTTTCCACTAAGATGTATGAGAGGTATTTGAAAGAGAAATAACCCATAAAAACGTTCTCATAAAAGTTGATTTTTTCTTTACAAAGTACTAGCCGTGTTTACTAGCTAGTGTTTTTATCAGAGCAAAACAGTTATAATTTTCACACAATTATTCGTCACCTATTTTAGTCCTTTGGGGGTTGATTTTTGAAAAGTCAATTTTTTAAATTGGATCTTTAGCTATTTGCATATAATTTTTTTACAATCGTTCCGTGAAAAAGCAACAGCCAGACAAACAGATTTGCATTTATAATATACTAGCTTTTCCGGCGAACTTCGTTCCACCGGTTCAATTTGTATGGGAAATATTAAAGTTTTCTTAGCTTCCTCACTGTTGAACGGAATAAAATGTACCCTATGTCCTTTTCCTGGTTCTGAGCTACCTCCCCATCAATTTTCAGACAAATCGATTTAGCCGGTCTTGGGTTATAAATAGTGTAACTGACACGACTTGTGTTATACAGGGTTACTAGTAACTAACGTATAGCCTTTCTAGGGCAGCTTTAGTACATCAAAAGCAACAACTTTTTTTCTATAACTTTTAGAAAATCACGACAAAAAATTTGGTTCTCCATACATTTTGTCACAGACTATGAATTTTTTGTATGGAGAACCAAATTCTTTTGATTTTCTAAAAGTTGTAGAACAAAAGTTATTGTTTTTGAAGTACTAAAGCTGCCCTAGAAAGGTTATGCGATAGTTACCTGCAACCCTGTATATATAGATTAGTATCGTGCTATCTTAACTGTTTTCTATGAATATTGAATTCAAATGTAAGTCAACCGATAGTTATGTAAACTTCTATTTTGTAAACTTTCTGATACTCTTTTAATGTAAGGTTTTTCCCTTTATATTAATATAATACAACAAAACTAATATAAAGTAGCTCTACGTTTTATCTAAGATAGGTTATTGAATTTGGCCGATAGATAACTACTCAAACTACGGTTACTTACAGGTTGTCTGTTATAGTAACGAAGTTATAAAAGGCGATACTTTTAAGATCATAACTATTCGGAGACGGGTATATTGGTATAATCATATTTTGTTTATTGTAGAGAACGAGATAAAATTTCAATGTCATCTACAACGTAGCACCTTTGACTATCGAGATAAAGCACCTTCCTACGAGCTGGTTCAGTTCAATGGCTATTTTCGTAAGTATACATATTGTATATATCTTAGAAGTGAATGTACATTTATCACTCACTAGACCACAGAGGCAGAATGTACTATACATTCTGGCTCTGTGGTCTAGCGGTCCAGGTGTTGGATTTGATTGCATGAGGTTCGGGTTCGATCCCCGGGTCAGGCAACAAAAAGGAAATGTGATATTTTCAGTTTTCTCATAGAAACACTTTTGCCCGGGATTGTATATATGCCGGGTTGATGATAGGCTTGCCACTTATCTCATTGTGGACTGAGTATAATTGGCTAGTCGTGGAAGTACTGGTTCTATCTCTGCCTACCTCTCCGGGGATACGGACTTGAATAATTTTTAATTTCGTCACTCTGTTAACCAGACCACAATGCCAATGCGTTTCTATAATTTACTGATAATTGTGGAGTTATGGCTGGGGATTAAAGATTCACTTGTATCATTTTATTATTTTTGCTTACAGTAGGGTTTAATCTTTTAGATCTTATAGGAGTTGAACTTAAATATGTAAACCACGCTGTAGACAAAATTAATAAATTTGATTAAATGCTTATAGGAGACGGCTTATAGGAGACGGTATCTCTTACCACCAGAACAGATACCATCCTTTTTGCTTTATGGTAAAAACATGGTGCAAGTATTGTGTAGGTGTAAAGTATTTCAGAGTTTGAAGTCGGAATTCAGCTACTATAGTACAAAATATTTGTAAATCACCTATGCTCATTTTTTTAATGGTTGTGTTTTTTACAGGTACTAATGTCGATCAGACTGATAGTGATGACGGATCATCTACGTGCCAGCGAGATCAAGAATCTAGGTATTTAATATTAATTATAAAATCCTAAAACAACTCTGTCTGTACACTTTTTGTCGTATTAATAAACGAAGACTAAAGTAAGAGTAAAGTTGGTTATATTATAAGACTGTATCATAATGTAACAAAGGCATATAGCCTTGATCCAGGTAGATCCTTGGATTACTTTAGTCGGTGTTTATTAATAATAAAGCATGTTTATACCAATGGCACAGTACAAATATAGAAACAGTATGGAAACTAAACCTAGATGTCAAAATATTTACCTTACACTCTACAGGTTTGAAATATTATTTTTTTAAACTATTCTATTAATATTTAAATTAAGTTATTGCAATTTAATAACTACGTAATTTACAAATAAGTAGGCAAATTCATGGCGTTGGTTAATTCAGCAAAAGACGTATAATCGGATTTAAAAAGATCAATAACAACTAGTTTTTTTGCCTCGAAGTGGCGCTCGCCGCTACAGAACAGCGAAAACCGCTTAGGAGTCTCGTCGGTGCCCATGTTTGTAAGAGTGTGTGGTTTTCTATTTTTTTATTGTTATTGTTTTATCTTGGTACTGTGCAATATTCTTTGAAACTTAAAATTTGTTTATTTATTCTAATAGCCTTGTGCGTTTAGTCGGTGAAAACGAATAGAAACGGATGTTCTCTTTTATCAGTATTTAGATACATGCTATTTGTAATCCGTTTTTAAATCTCAGAGACTAAATTGACATTAGCAATGTTGATAATTTCTTGCGTTTCATAAATAGTGTCGTGCCTTTGTTGGAAAATGTTAATAAATTCAATTAACGGATTTTATAACATCCATTGCTTCAGCAATCGCTTTAATTATGAGTATAAAAGTAGTATAATTTATGTGGTTAAATACAATATTAGTTTAATTGATTTTATATGAGAACAAAAAATTTTTAAATATCACCTCGATTTTCGTAAGATCGTCAAGTTAGCTCACAGCAAAACGCTTAATTCAGGCTGGCGGAACGAATACCACGGTATGAAATGCTGTGACAACATACGGTGGTTTTATTCTCCCTCCCGTTTTAAACGCCTATTACGTTATGCAGTATTAAGCACAGTCTAACTAGACCGACCCGACTATATATAATAAGGGTGGGCCGCTCAGACCGTCCTTTACAAAACGTGTGTCAGGCCAATCTTAGCTTATGCAAGTGTAGCCTTCGCACATACGTACCCGTCCCATCTTACAAGCTACAAGCAGTTCAAAATAGGTTCATGCGTACTGCCACCGGTTGTCCGTGGTACGTACGCAACGAGGACCTACATCGCGACCTAGATTTGCCTACAATGTATGTATGTATGTACTTGTGACGTAACGGCCCGCTCGATTTTAACTATTTCTAATTATATAATAAATTATTCTTGTAAATAACATTTGTAATATGTTTATATGACATATCTACAAATAAAACATATAAGTTTTATGAGTGTCTTCCACTAAACACTCCATAATAAGAGATAATAAGAGATTAAATAGCACGTTACACTTTTTCGAACATGCAAGAATTTAATTCTATAGAGCTTGTGTTGTAAAATATTTGCGTGGACATTGTTGTTTTTGTAATTGCATTCTGTTAAAAGTTTTCATGTTCTTTTGAATAAAGTATACAGAAGGTAAATAAAACACGTTTGTTTTTTAATAAGAAATGTTTTTCTTGGGAAAATTGGGAAAACACACTGAAAGTTTTTTCACATTTTGTTTGTTGCAAATGGTTTTGAGGTTAAACATACACATTTTTACGTTATTACGTAGCTTAATTCTCAAGGATTCTAAAAATGTATACATTTATATGTTTTTAATATATAAATCGAAAGATATCATCGTTATTCGCCAATTTTATTTTGCCGCCATTTTTCGCCAAACGTGTTGGCTATCGAGCGGGAAAATCGCTTTTGCTTTTGGACTGGTTGACCGGATATGAGTGAGCATGCGATATTAAGCTGTTTGTAATATCAAGCAGATATGGTCTACGAATTAGTAGCGCTTTTACGAATTTTCGATTAGGTAATGTGTCATAACGCGAATGCAAACATTTTTTACCAATTACAAAAAGTGCGCTACGCTACGCTGCTAAAGAAGTTTTCACTTCAACCAAAGGAAACTGTACAGTCGAATTAGGGATATCCTTTTTTGAACTCGGGTGAAATATATATTTTGTCAAACATTTATCAATGATACTCTTGTTTCAGGTTACTTTTCGTTTGTGTGGGAAGATTGTTTACGCCTCACTTAATACGAGATGTTTCGCTTGTGGACTCGAATCAAAGCGAGTTTACTTCGACTTTTAGTATGGAATGGAAGTTTTTGTTCCTAGACAATCGCGCGCCTCCAATTATAGGATACCTGCCCTTTGAAGTGCTTGGCACTTCTGGCTACGATTATTACCACTTCGACGATATAGAAAAAGTCATCTCTTGTCATGAGTCATGTAAGTTTATATATATATTACACCTCGCTGTAGCATGTTGACCTCGTATGTCTATAGATCATTTTTTATATCATTGAGATCTTTGAAAGTCCTAATTATGAAATGTTTTTACACGAATCTTATCCTGGCAATAACTAACAACAAAAAATAATGAACAAAATTCGACTATTTTCACGCGTGATGCGATCAGGTGACCAAGGGAAGTGAGGATTAATTTTTAAATATTACTCAATGACCCAACAGACTTTGTCCTGTCCTAATTACTAAAATTGATTTTTTTTCACATGAACCTTCTCCTGGCAACAACTAACAACAAAAAAAATATTAGCAAAATTGGTCTGCCCTATCTGCCCTATTTATTAAGATTGTTTTTTTCACATAACCATGCTCCGGCCAATAACTAACAACAAAAAAATAATTAGCGAAATTGGTCTGCCCTATTTATTAAAATTGATTTTTTTCACATGAGCCTTCTCCTAACAACAACTAACAAGAAAAAAAATAATTAATTAGCAAAATTGGTCTGTCCTAATTAAGATTGATTTTCTCACATGAACCTTGTCCTGACAATAATTAGCCTCAACTAAAAAGTAGTTAGCTTAATTGGTCCGTCCATTCACGTGTGATACGATGACCAAGTGGATTCATTTTTTACAAATTTTCTCCACTCCTAAGGAATATAATAGGGGGTATTCCTTTGCAAGAAGATTTTTGAAAAAAAAGTCTATATTTGAACTTGGATCTTTAGCTATATGTAAATTAAATTTTTGTTTATAATATTAGTATCTTGGATATCTAAACTCTCTGTAAACGATCGCCTCTGTGGTCTAGAGGTCCGGGTGTTGTACTTGACTGCATGATGTCCCGAGTTCGAATCCCGGGTCGGCCAACAAAAAGAAAATTGGATTTTTCCAATTTTCTAATAAAAAAAATGTTGGTCGGGATTGGAAATGTGCCCGGTTGGCGATAGGCTTGCCACCTATCACATTGTCGGACTTAGTGTCTTCGGCTAGTCGTGAGTGCTGTGGTTGTACCTCTGCCTACCTCTTCGGGGATATGGGCATGAAGATACTTTACTTTATTGTTTTTCTTTGATAAGTGATCGTATATTGCAATATTACACTTCATTTTCAAAGATGTTCAGAGTTAAGTGTCGAAAGCGAGCAATCGTTGGTAGCAATCTTACTAATCGCACAAATTACTACCATCCGTAATCAAAACGACTTGTTTCTTGAATGTAGGAACCAGGCATCACTCGCTTCCTATGAAACTAGACTTTTTTCCCCATTTTATTTACTATTAGCTTAGCCGACGGACGCTGTCCAGTACTAACTATAAATATTGTTTTTTTATATGAACCTTGTCATGCTGACAACCTCTGTTACATTAACAGAAAAAAATTAGCAAAATCTTCGATCCGTTCACGCGTGACGCGATGACTAAAGGAAATGGCGATTCATTTTTCTTTATACAATTTTACCTATAGGTCAATCATGAAAAAAAAACACATCGAAATCGGTTCATTAATTTAAGAGCCGCAGCCAAATACCTAGACACACATGTCAAACTTAACCTTCTTTGTTCTTTGTTCTTCGGGATAACAACTTAATTTTTAAAGTTGTCTTTAAAATATAAAAGTTGTCAAGTTTACTTACTATACTCGCTACCGTCTTTGTAAATTATTTGTATGAAAACTTTAAACAGCGCCTCTGCAATTGGTAACCAAGAGTAACAATTTTTATACCAATAGTGTCATAGATTTCCACACGTAACTTACCGAACGTAACCTATACCAACTCATGGCAAAGGCTAAGATAAGCGAAATCTTTCATGTTGCTCTATACGAGTATAACATTGATTCCATTTATATACTCGTACATATGTGCTAGCGTTATACGCGAATGTACTCTGCGTTGCCTGCGTAGTTAATAGTCCTACAGGAACAAAAAATATCCTGTGTGCTAATCTAAATAATTGTCCTCTATGTGTGTGCCAAATGTCAAGTAAATAGGGTCAGCAGTTTTTACGTGAAGGAGTAACAAACAAACATACAAACTTTTGAATTTATAATAGTATGATGAAGAAAGTCGTGTTAGTTACACTATTGATAACTCAAGAACGGCTGAACCGATTTGGCTGAAAATTAAATTGGAGCTTGCTTAAAACCGTGGACGTGTCTCTTGACTGCGAGAAAATTAGGGAAAACAACATTTTATTTTTTTCCAAACAAACTTAACAGAACAGTGGAATGATGGTTACCGGAAACGGCTACTTATTGTATATACATACTTATAAGATATGAATATTTCATGTTACAGTATATGAACAACAACAAAAATTGAACGTCGCAACAAAGGCTTATGGAAAATTTTATACTGGTATTGTCTGTGTATTGTACGCAATCGGATTCCAAAGATCTGAATTTTGAAGTGTTTTTTAGAGCATTTATTATTCGAACCCGTCCCATTTAAATTTTAAATGCGAGTTTGGAGCGACTTTGTGATCTCACCTCTACTCGCGTGACCAAAATGTGACATCCGTGTTGTCTTTTTGAATACATTTTAAAATGAATAAAACAGACAATGGTGCCGATTCGCTTGGTACAAACTACTAGTCTAAACTAACCTAAAATTAGATTTAGAGCTGTCTAATCACGTTTGGTATTCTGCTGTACACATCTAAACTAAAATTTTAGCTTGACAGATCTAAAACATTTTAGTCGTTCAATTTAGGTTTTTCGTATTCTGATGTGCATGTTTTATGTCAAATTTCACTTAAAATTACAAGTGTCACTTAAAATTTAGAGCGAATTTTTTAGAAGACGAATAAATTTAGTTTCCATATAAACAACTCTTGTTTTATTACAATTAATTGTTAAGTTATCGTAGGGTAGCTGAAAGTAGCCCTATGATTAAAATAGAAAATTTTGATATCGGCACTGTTGTAGATTCGTCTAAAAAGTACTTAGGTACCTACCTACGAAATTATAATTCCTTAATTCTAACATTAATTTAACATGATCGCCTCCGTGATCAGCAGTCCAGGTGTTGGATTTCACATCATGAGGTTCCGGGTTCAATTCCTGGTTCAGGCAACAAAATGAAAATCCGGTTTTTTTTTTAATTTTCTATGTAAAAATTGGATTGGATATGTGATCAGTTGGTGGTAAGCTTGCCACCTATCACATAGCTAGACATAAAAATTTGGTACTGTGTTTGAACCCTTTTAGTATCTAGTGCTGTATATTTAATAAAGATGCCTTTGATATCCCTCAAATAAATCAAAGCCACATCTCAATTCCCAACCAGCTAAACATTTAAAGATGTTATTGCTACTATTTTTCATTAGCATTACCATGTAGTTGCCTATAAAATTTACCAAAAAGGTACCCGAGTACTTAGAGCTACATAAATGTATAATAGGTAATTGGTGTTCTCTTGTACATTTAAACATCTATTGTTTATTGCATGCGGCAGCATTTTTTACCAATCAAAAACAGGCAGTCAGTAGATGTCCTAACCATTGGTACCTACAAAAACTTTATTTTACAAATTCACATGCTTACACATCAAATTCTTAAAACCACAAACTGAAACGGTATGGCAGAGTAAGTCTTAGACTCAACATAAAAAGCTGTTTGCATTTGGTCTATAAAGATTAATCGAAAGATTTTTTTCAATACCATTGTTGCCGTAGATAGGACAGATCTTGGTAAAAAAAGTCTACAATAACTCACCCCCATGTTCCAGAAAGTCTTTCATATGATACAACAGGATTTTATAATATAAACAAACTGCTAAAAGGTATATGTGGTTAAATTGTTGATTGTTATTGTGTTAGAAATAACTTTATTTACAACATTCTGTTACCTACACAATGCAAAGCCCAAGTAATATCTTTGAAATTTGACACACATTACAGCGATTCAGAGGCAACTCATTAACAAATATATTACATTGGGTTGGTCTGGATCTGTTGCGTTGAATTGACCAGGTGCCTCTGTACCAGGCAGCTCATAAGACGCGAGCACAAATTATTTTCAACAAGATGAAGTGATGTAGTGCTGTGCAGCAACTTTCCCAGTTACCTGCCACTGCCACCATAATGGCTTGATATTTTTTGGTCCGGACGGTAAGGTTACCTGTATACTTACACAATAGGCATAATATTCCAGCCACAGGACAGTGACGCACCTGTAACATCTATGGTGTCTAGGGGCCACATTTGTCTCTTACCATCAGGAGAACCCAAAGTGTGGACTGAAAAGCAACATTTATTAGTACCTACTTTTAAAAAAAACACTCATTCTTGAAATTTCTATTGGGGCTAATAAAAGTTTATCATTTAATCAGTTGGAAAAGCAAACAAAAAGTGTATCTCACATTTTTGTTATGGGATAGTGACGCTTATTCTTTATTATTATTATTCTTGTAGGTTTCTATTAAGTTGAATGTGAGTCTCAACAGACCTGCACATCCTAAGTCATGTGGACAAACTAGATATTCCTATCTTCAAGAAATATAGGCAAAATGTTAAAGTATTAACAATTTTGTATGGTATTTTGTATTGATAGATCACTATCTGCGACCAACTCCAGACATACTCAGATCAATATCCATGTGATGTCCACATCTTCGTCATTTAGCAGAGGCGATATCTCCCTCTACTAAAAAATCACTCTCAGATCAGGGGTTTAAGAAAACCTTGTAGATTTTTTTATTCAAATTAGTTAGAATTATCAGACTTTGGTGTTTTATCATGTTTTAGGACACTTTAACTCGCATGTTGTACTTCTGTCTAGGTGGTAAAGTTTTGCTGAGCTTCTTATTAATCTACTGTGTGGTTAAACTTTTAGTAAACTCTAATACAGGATATCTGCTTCATTACCTGAAAAATAAACATGAATTAAGATAAAACACAAAAAAAAACCTCTAAACATATGAAGTCCCAAATACAACAAACCTTTTGTTTCAACAATTTCCAAATTGTTAATTACTGTGGAGTATTTCAATAAAAACTTTATAATAAACTTCTTGTTGCTATTTTCATTTCTTTTTAATTATGTATGTGTGTTTCTTTTTAAGTAAAAACAGAAGATGTATATGTATTACAACTAAAAGTATTTTGTTTTATTTTACAATTTGTAATAGAAGGAATAGGTTATATTGTTTTCGTCCGATTGACTTGACAATGATCGACAAAGACATTAAATTATACAGCCATGTCGTTATTAATTTATTAAAAACTGACGTTAGGAAGCGAAAACAAAGACAGGTTGAATTTCATTTTCAATAAAACTTATTTATACAATAGAAAATACATAATTATACTTGAAATAATACTCGTTTTCAAGTAATTTATGTTTCATTCTTTCTCATACCCATTCTCGATAACGGAATGTAAAGCTCGTGTAAACACAAGGACATCACTATCTATTCAATTTATCGCCGTCTTAGTACTGTCAAATTAGAAAGAAATTTTAGAACTATGGTGACAACGGAATACCATTTCTCTAAAATTAAGCTAATATTAGAAAATTTTTAAGTTAGTTTAGCTTTAGCGGTGACACAACAAAATCGGCACCAATATGCATATTAATAATAATAATAATAATGATATTTATTGTCCACTTTCACAAGCTTTTACAAATCTTTTTTAAAGTTGTAATACAAACTTAGTTTAGCATTTTTGCGAGAGTAGTGCCTATTTTTGGTAAAAATATACCTGAGTTACAGGTCACCAGTGCCCCACTGTGTTGACTTAGTACAATAACTTAGCTTAAAAGTACGTGCGTGTGTGTTTATGTGTGTATCTGTGTGAGCGTATGTTCAAATCGTTCAGCGTAAGCGTAATTTTACGTTCAAGTTTGCGAGATGAGAAAATTAGAATATTTGTGTATTATTTTATGTATGAAAATAACACCCTGCTCATTACATGATGTTTAAACGGATAGACCAATATTGCCTTTGTTATTGTGTTAGTTATTAACAGGAGAAGGTTTACATATAGAAAAAATATATTCATAGTGAGGACACCACAACGTCTGTTAGGCTAGTTAATTTAAAATAAGAGTCTGACTACTAAAAATACGAATTATTGTTATTAATAATGAAATTGGCATTAATATATATTTTTTTCAAAACTACCATATACTACAGATAGTTTAAAATTTTATTATCTTGTTATTAAATAAATAAAGTTGTTTGATTTGCCGCTTGTGCCGTTTGATATTGAGCACGTTCGTATTGATGCTCCCTTTTTCACTGACATGGAAAAGTAACGCAAGACGTCATTTTTGTCGGAGATTTCATTTCTCCGGTGGTCATTGCCATCAACGGATAGGTCCGTCAACTGGCATAGCCCTTGAAGAGAGAAGTTTTCTTAATTTTGTGTAAACAAATCTGTTTAAATAAAAATATTTACTAAATATTTTGTTAAATGTGTCGTTAATGAGTAAAAAAAATTAGTAAATAGATATTTAATTTAAAGGTTGACGAAAAATGTCGGTGGAGTTGAAAATATTAATTCCAGTGACATAGCTGAATAAAGTAAAGAAAGGAGTCGTCATTTTTTTTCTTTGGATTACATAATGAACTACTACTTAACAATAAATTAATAATGAACAACAAAAAATGTTTTCCATGACCAACCACAAATAATATAATATTTTATAAGTTATGTTCTACTAAGTACTTACTTAAGACGAACATGTTTTTTTAAATAATAATTTAAATATTGATGTATGGACAAAGCTACTTCATTCTGTAGATACGTAATTAAAATAAATTTTAGTCTTTAATAATAATGCATTAAAAATGGTTATTGAGGATGTGCAGGTTTTTAAATTTGCTGTATTACTAAAAATGTGAATGACGCTCGTAGCGACTGCCGATGGCCTTGCTCTACAGGACGTAAGGATGATTTATCGTATTCATATTTTAGTGTCATTTATTTGTTTGAAATTTTTATTTGCTTAAAATTTCAATAACTGGACGGATTAGATAGTTTGAAATACCTTTATACTCTTTAATATCTTGTTGATAAGAACGCCATCTTAATTTCTCAAGACCTACTTTGTTTCCAAACTGTATGATTATAGTTTGTGCGCCATCTGTGATCTTTTATCGTTATCATCAATATATTTGTTTGTGTGTGTCAAATGCATGGTAGTGTGGGTAATGTTTTATTTATCGATGTAATTTACTTTATAAGCATTATTATTGAAAAATATTAGCGTTCTGGACTTCTCCTACACATAAACTATAAGTGTGCTAAATTTTATGCTCCTGCGTCCGTGCAATTTTCGTAAAAAGGGGTCCAAAGTTTTGGCATCGCTTATTAATATATAGATATTGCCACATTGTGTGACAACTCTATTTATGCTTTGTGCTTATCGTGAGCTTATGTCACGCCACCTCATCGACCACACATCCCAATAGACGCCGCATATAAGGCAACACGGTTCTGTCAACACATAAGTGTAATTGTTCTAATGTAGCTTATTACTAACTAAGATATGAACAGTGTCGACAAGGTTTGTGACCTGTAAACATTGTCGCGTTATTGTATAAAAAATAAAAAAAAATAGATGTAAAATGACTGTTGGTTCAATTGAATGATAGGTACGGTAAAGCAGCCGCACTTCAAATCACCGAAAAGATGGTACAACTTTCCGTAGGTTAATTAAAAATAATAATATTCATAATAAAATTTTGAATTATTTGATGTTTATCAGAGTTCATCATATACTGGTCAGTCATTGTTAGATGCGGGTTTCTATCCCATTCTTACACATGTGATTTTCAAGCTATCACTTTCGTTTGCATACAGCTAGTGATGACTAATGTGCAAATCTATTTTATCGATATTTTTATTTATTTATTTCGAATAGGATACCGGCATTGTATGTAGTTGTATCTTATCGATAAATTTAAGCACTGACAGAAACAATAAAAAACTTCTTACTCTGTGTACTTTTGAGTTGGCCTCTGGATAGGTACTCTTTTTAATGTGAGAAGTCAGCGAACAAGCACACGGCTCTCTTAATGGTAACAGATAATCATGGCCTTTAGACACCGTTGATGTTACAGGTGCATTGCTATCCTATGGTCGGAATGTAAAGCCTATTGTGCAAATCTACTGGGTCCCTACCCTCCGAATCGGAATGTGACACTGTCATTATAGCGGCCGGAATGGGTAAGGAAGTGGATAACTATCCAGGGAAGTTGCTGCACACCACTGTATCACCCCAGTGATTTTGTTGACAATTACCTGTTTTACCTGTGTTTGCCTCTACTTGGTGCCTGGCAGAGGGGCATGTGATCTATTTTTGTCAGCGGACCCGGACCAACACGATTGAAAACTAAACTTTTGCTTCGTTGTTATTTGTCATTGAATAACTTATAAATAGTTGGGCCGATTATATTGAACTCTTTTAAGTGCATTAGGTGGTTATCTGGGTGATGTAAATTCAAGACTGGTTCCGATAGGCTATGTTAGGTTCAGTAAGTCATAAAACTTTCAAAGGGCTGGGACAATTTAAAAACTAATTTGTTTACAGTATTTCAACGATATTCTGCAGTTTAGGTGGGAATTACTTGAATTAATAAAAACAATTATATTTGATAAGTATGTCTTTTATATCAGGTATCCACAAGATCATAAAATAAAAAAATCTAATTTGGTTTTAAGAAACCAGACGAGAGAATTGGTTTCCGAATTTCTAATTCCAAATACAGTGAATTAGATCTCAACATTTTGCAGAAGATTGTTTTATATACTTTACACCACTGCTGCTTCATGACAATGCTAGACCACACACTGCACAACAGACGGCTTCTCAATTAGAAGAGCATTAATCGGAATGTAAAAAACATTCACCTGAACCTAACTTCAACAGAATATATTTTTTTTCGAAAAATTCAACTTCGATGGTGCAGTCCAAACCACGTCCAAAGATTTTATTGATTCCCGTTCGAATGGTTTTTTAGTAGAGGGATCAATGAATTACCTATGAGATGGCAAATGTGCCTAGGAAACAATGGTTCATACTTTGATTAAATAAAAATATTACATTAAAAATGTTCGACTTATGTTCCTTCCCTACAAAACGCTAATTACAGATGTGAGGACCTAATATATTCAAGTACGGATATTACTCTCAACCGCATAAATGTGTGACCTTGAGATGTTGAGTTGCATAGCTGCGATGTGACGTTCAATAACCAAATGCGATATAATCCGTTACAATGTCGTACTCACAAAATAAAAGGCATATCGATAAAATATATTGTTCGTATTAAATATGTCTCATCCCTAACCTTACATTTCTGTTTTTGAATATGACGTGTTGTCATTGCAAGGGCCAATAAGGAAGCAGTTCCTCACTTCCCCGCACCTCAGCTATTTGCCAGAATTGTTTTGAAGCAAAATTATAAAGAATAGGCGTCTATTGGGATGTATGGTCGATGCGCCACCTTCTAAATATGCTTTAGATGTCGCAATTATTAATGGTTTCAATTTAAATTACTTAATTTTTGTCTGGTAGTGGGCGAATCCTTTTTCACAGATTCGCCATCTATCTGAAGTACCCTGCCTTAATAAGAAGTATTTTTTTCAATGCCTGCCCTTAAGGGAAAAGCTAGCATAAGGGCTATTGGGCTATTTAAAGAATTTATTTGATACTTTCCATCGTCGGCGCTTGGTTACACTCCCAAATATTCATATTTTTAAATAAAGAAACACTTGTGCGTTACGTATCACTTTTAATTTATTATTTTATGAATATCTAGTAGTTTAAGTTCTAGCCCTAATGATGCTGTCATAAGCGAAACTTGTAGGCTATTTATAAAATAATAAATTATAACTAATACGTAAAACAGTACAAGTGTTTCTTTATTTAAAAATATGAATATTTAAAAAAAAATGTTATGTGTTGTGTTATAAATTTGTTATGACACTGGACAGCACATTTGATTTACGAAGAGTCAAATTGTATTAAGTTCGCGTTGCCAGCTGATGTTGGCTGTATTTGTCAAACAGGGAAAGCTGAAATGAATGCTATCGGTGTTGGAGTGGATTAGGCCTCAACAAATACTGAGCTTTTCCTTGGCGGACTCATGTCAGCCTCGTGTACACTCATGTGTACTTGTGACACTCTGATTTTTTTATAATATCCTAATATCACTTTATGAAGTTTTTTTATTTCACTTTATTACTTAATTTGCTTATGTTTAGGGTTAGGTAATATTTCTTGTGGTTTTTTTAAAGATGTGTGGTACAATTTAGTCTGTCAATAAATGTTTTCTTTCGTTCTTACATTTGCCTATGTATTTTCCAGTAATGCAAAAAGGAGAGCTGACGTCTTGTTACTACCGTTTCCTGACCAAAGGCCAACAGTGGATATGGTTACAGAGTCGATTCTATATAACGTACCATCAGTGGAATTGCAAGCCTGAATTTGTGGTTTGCACGCATAGAGTCGTAAGGTATGTATATTATATGCACACTATTAATCAGGACAAGGAAAGTACCTTAGAACACATGTACTTTACGGACACATGTACTTGACGGACACACGTACTTTACGGACACACGTACTTTACGGATACAAGTAGTTTACGGACACATGTACTTTACGGACACACGTACTTTACGGACACACCTACTTTACGGACATATGTATTTTACGAACACATGTGCGCTACGGGCAGCATTTGGTTCTGGTGGATTAAAAAGTTTAAAATAATAAGAAGATTGCTCAATTAAAACAATTCGTTGGTACTTAATTGAACTATATTGCTAATGTTTTGCCGTTACACTGCGTTTTATCAATTTCATAAGTAACGTATGTTATATACGAGGGCCATTCAATAAATTTTTAGCCTAAGAAAAAATAAAGAAAATTTTGAGAAAGTAAAGATTTATTTTTCAACATAGTCTCCTTTCAATTCAATACGCTTGGACCAGCGATCCTCCAACTTTTTTCACCCGTCCAAAAAATACGATTTCCCGAGGTCTTCAAAATAGGCCTCTGTGGCGGCGATGACCTCATCATTCGACCCAAATCGGTTGCCGGCGAGTGACTTTTTCAGATTTGGGAACAAGAAAAAGTCGCATGGAGCCAAGTCTGGAGAATACGGTGGATGGGGTAGCAATTCGTAGCGCAATTCGATCAATTTGGCCATGACAACGGCGGAGGTGTGAGCCGGCGCGTTGTCGTGGTGGAACAGCACTTTTTTTTGCCAAATGGGGCCTTTTTTTTTCAATTCGGCGTCGTATCTGCCCAATAAGTCAGAATAGTAGATCGCCGTGATTGTTTTACCCTTCTGGAGGTAATCGATGTAAATGACACCTTGTGAGTCCCAAAAAACACTGGCCATCACCTTTCCTGCCGATTGAACCGTTTTCGCCTTCTTTGGA
>NJDC01000156.1:627131-652583 GCA_002245475.1 Calephelis virginiensis
AGTAATGTACCTTACAACACATGTACATTGCGGACACTCGTACTCTACCAACATCATTTGGTTCTCGCGTAATAAAATATAGCTCAATTTACTTAATTCGTCGGCATTTGATAGAAATTCACTGCTAATATTATAAGACTTATATTGCGTCTTATCAATTTTATGAGCTACTTATTTGCAGCCCGAATATTAAATTTACTTAGTTCTACGATAATCCGTAGAGATATATATTTTAAGTTGGACAAAATTACAAATGGTTAGGATTTTTTTTCTATGACATTGGAAGGCAAACAAGCAAACGAATTTCCTGATGGTAAGAAATTCACGCCGCCTAGACACCAAACGTCGCCAACCTGAGGCCTAACATCACGTAGGCCTCGAGCAAAAGTAAGTTTACCGCCTACATTACCCTCCAAACCGGAACACGTCATGACGTTATGGCTTCAGGAATAGGTAAGGCGGTGGTACCAATTTGAGTGAGTCGCTGTGAAACTCGATTACCTAGTCAGATGTCACTGTGCTAGTGACGGTAAGCCTATGCTCGCCTTTTACGAGCTGCCTGGCAGGATATAGTTAGGATTTAGTTTGGAATTATTCCTGAACAAACATCGTGACAAGAGGTTTTTATACATACATACATACAGACATACATACTTGACATAATGTTGTTTTTCATAACATTAGAAGAAAAACAAGCAGACGGTTTTCGTGGTGTCGAGGAATAGACATCAGTATATCAAAAGTGGCAATCGCGCCTGGTTCAATTGGACAGTAATTGGCAAATGCTTATATTCTTCTCGAGCAGCTGATTGTAAACCTTTTTTTTTATGATATTTGAAAGCAAACAAGCAGAGGGATTTCCTGATAAGAAATTAACACCACCTTGAGACACCAAAGGTGGTAATGGTGCTTCTAACCAAAAAGGCCGGGATGTTAAGCCTCGAGCAAAATTAAGTTTACCGGCTACTTTATCCTCCGAACCTGAATACGTCAACGGCGAAAACTGAGAATAAGTAAGGCGGTGGTGCCAATCCGGGCGAGTCACTGCAAAACTCTACCACCTAGTAGGATGTCACGGTGTTAGTGACGGTAAGCCTATGCTCGCCTTTTACGAGCTGCCTGTCAGAATGGCAGATGGTCTATTCTGCAAAGGAGACCGGACCAAAACAGGGAAACATATTGTTTTTAAAATCATCAGAGAGATTCAAAAGTAAGAGAGTATCTCTTACTTTTAAATCTCAATTTCATGCAAATTAAATATTATAATCGGATCTGTGTCATATTGCACTCTTGTATACAACACTAGCTAATTATGAACAGTAGTGGTCGCCCATGATAAATTTTAATATCTTGTTGATAAGAACGCCATCTTCATTTCTCAAGACCAACTGCTTTGTTTTCAAACTGTATGATTATAGTTTGTGCGCCATCTTTGATCTTTTATCGTTATCATAATTTTTTTTGTGTGTATTAGCCAATGCATGGTAGTACGTGTTATGTTTTATTTTTTTAACTAATGCACTTTATAAACATTATTATTAAAAATATTAGCGTTCTGCACATCTCCTACACATAAAATATAAGTGTGCCAAATTTCATGCTCCTCCGTCAGCGAAATTTTCGTAAAAAGTTTTTGCTTCAAATATTATAATTATGATTTATAAATACTAGTTTAATATATCGATTTTTTTGTTTTTTTTTAATAAATCCCAATTTCTAATTTGCATAAAAATTAAATTGAGGATTAAACATACAGAAATAATTACACAAAAACAATCTTACCCAAAGTAAGTGAATCGTATGCTTGTGTTATGGGTGTTACTTATATAACTGATGTTGAAACCGCTAGGATGGTTTATTTTATTTATTTTCACAGCATCATGTCGTATGGAATTCTTCTCTGGGGGAATTCTGCCAAAGTCAATGCTAAATTTATTTTACAAAAGAGAGCCATAAGGGCAATTTATAACCTAGGCCTAAGAGTTTCCCTGAGAGAAAAATTTAAAGAAATCAAAATTCTAACTTGAGCATCCCAGTATATCTTTGAAATTTTAATGTATGTTCACAGAAATTAAGTTCATTCAAAAGAAATTTTGATATACACTGTGTTAATACAAGGAATAAAAATAATCTTGCTGTGCATGTGTTCGTCTCCACAGAGTAAGCCATTCTTTCATGGGCCTATGTATACAGTTCTACAATAAACTTCCCAATTATATGAAAGAACTTCCGATTAATAAATTTGAGAAATGTGTTAAATGTAAATTAAATCAAAAGGGTTATTATAACATTGCTGAATTTTTGTAAATATATTTTAAAGTAAGAAAAAAAAGACAAGCCCGCTGAGTTTCTTGCCGAATCTTATCAGTGTACGGCCGCGTTTCTATCCGGTGGTAGATTTATTATTATATAGACCGTCACAAGTGCCTCTTGTAGGTTTATGTGAAATAAACATGATTTATTATTATTTATATTATTAGAAATACTTAAATAGATTTACAGTAGTACTATTTAAATAATCATTTCGCTTAGATTTAGATTAGGTCAGCCAATTTAAAAATAAAAGTGTAAAAAGCGTAAAAAGTGTAAAACCGAAGCGCATAATTTAAATAGAAGTAATGTAATAGAATTAATTGATAAACAACCAGATCCAGAAATATAAACATCTAAATGTTCATCACACAAAAGTCTGCCTTCGTTGGTAATCCAATCTGGGCCGCTAAGGAGAGTACACTAAACTCTTGACCAACGAGATCATAATAGTATCCTCACGCCCATATTTCTGAAGAGCTAGGCAGTGGCACAACCAGGGCGCTCATGACTTGCTGAAAACACTAAGTCTCACAATGTAATAGGTGGCAAGCCTATCGCCAACCGGGCACATATCCAATCCCGAGCAACTTTTTTTTATTAGAAAATTTTTCTTTTTGTTGCCCGACCCGGGAAGCCAACCCGGGACCTCATAAAGTCAAGTCTTATACCAAGACTGCTAGACCACAGAGGCGATCATTATTAAGGTTACATAAAGGTGTGTTCAATTTTTAGTTACGCTGATGTTGTCAAAAGCGCAATGGAAGATATTACTAAAACCGAATCAACAAATGACGGAGAGCAATCCCAAACCATGATGAATGCGACTTCTTCGGAAGATGTTATTGCATCTGTTGCAACATCTTATATGCCAGAAAATAATGACGCTTTCAACTCTTATCAATCACATCAGGTATGTACAGAAACATGAACTGCAAATACTAGCATTATTATCGGTAATTTAAGTTTTTGTAGTAAAAGTATCTTAGACACTTAACTTACACTAACCTCTTGACCAACGATATCATTATAGTATCCTCTCGCCCATATTCCCGAAGAGGTAGGCAGTGGCACAACCAGGGAACCCACGACTAGCCGAAGATACCAAGTCCCGCAATGTGATAGGTGGCAAGCCTATCGCCAACCGGGCACATATCCCGAGCAACATTTCTTTTATTAGAAAATTGGAAAAACCCAGTTTTCTTTTGCCCGACCCAGGATTCGAACTTCGGACCTCATGCAGTCAAGTCCAACAACTGAACCGCTAGACCACAGAGAAGAATAAAGATAAGTCCGCTAAGTTTCTTTTGACAGATCTTCTCAGTGAGTGGTGGCGTTCAGAGTAGTTTTTGATTTATCTACACCTTTTTTTAGAGTTACAAGAACCTTTATGTGCTCTATGTAAAATAAAATATTCTTATTCTCACTCTCTTTCTCATTCTCGTTCTGATTCTCGAGCTCACTCACATTGTAAATTTCAATTCTTATTCTTAGCGTACTCCATGAAACTTCATTATTTTACGTCTTACCTTAATATTGTATTATTATCTTTACAAAGAACCAATTTACGTGTAGTCAACGCAATGATGTGTGTCCTCGTGTAGTATATGAAACATTTGCAGCGTCGCAATGCATAAAACAGAGACGCAATTAAAAGAGAAATAACTATTGAGTTACAACGTTCATTCCAGCGTTTTTTGGTTTTATTCTGGTAATTGAAGTACCATAGCCACATCAAATTCCAAAGAGACGGCCTTCAAAAGTTCATACTGGACCTTATTATTTTTACCTATGTTAGGTCCGCCGCATACATTCGGGATTCTTATACGAAATCCAGTTTCGAAATATCGAAACAAAAGTGCGCCTTATATGAATCGGAACGAAAAAAATACTGACTTGTTTGGCAGGTCCATAGATTTGTTTGAATTTGTTGTGTTCGATTTTTTTTTAAACAGTATTTCGTAACAAAATCCCGAACTTATATGGCGGGCTTTAGTAGCTCTCGCTGAAAAATAACTAGTGTTTGATGTTCCGGCATCCTCATCCTTTAGAAAATAGTTAAAGTAACTAAAGCTATCTATCATATTATAAAGAGGAAAGGTTTGATTTTTTGCTTGTTTGAAATGAATAGTCTCCGAAACTACTGGACCAATTTCAAAAATTCTTTCACCTTTAGAATTGTACATTATCCCTGAGTGGCATAGGCTTTGTTTCATCAAAATCGATGCAGTAGAAGCCAAGTCACGCAGGCGAAGCTGCGTGAAACTGCTAGTGTATACATAAAAGAAAGCTGCCATAGTCACACTATTTGTAACTCAAGAGCGGCTGAAGCGATTTTACTGATTGATAGTTTAGACTCGGGAGACGAACAACGAATACTTTTTATCCAGTTCGACTGCAAGGAAACTAGGAAAAGCAACAGTTTAAAATTTCACAGTTTGTCGGAAAAGATTATTATTATTATTAGTATTAAGAGTACGGGTCAAAGAATCCTGAGGATCACTGCGACCTTGATAGATCTATTGTGATCACGCCTCTTATTCATTAAGCTAACATAAGTTCTGCAAGGCCGACAGTCACTAGGAATTGTACAATGCACTCGGGACTTATCAACTTAATATCTTGGGGGTTAATTATGTGCCCACCCAGAAGTATACTTCTTACTTGGTTAAGTGCTGGGCACTTACAGAGTATGTGTATTGCCGTTTCTTCTGCCTCCAAGCAAGCTCTACAATCAGGCTCTTCTGCTAGGCTCATTCTGTTTAAATGTTTGTTGAGTCTGCAGTGTCCTGTTATCGCTCGGACCAAGACCGTGAGCTATTTTCGTTGCATGTTCATTGCGATCGATGTAAAGTTGGTGCAAAACCCCGTGACAAGTGTTTTAGCGTGCTGTTGGCATACAGTTTTCAGCCAGTTGGTCACGTTTTCTTGCCGAGTCCAAATTTTGAACAAGCTTCTAGAACTGCTTCTGGCAATCCCACATACCGGTTCAGGTCCTGTGGGGAGAGCGTCTGAGCCCCTTCTAGCCAGTTCGTCTGCAGCTTCATTTCCCTTAACACCTGTGTGTCCAGGAACCCATCCAAGAGTTAGTTCGTTGTTTTCTCCAAGTTTGTTTAGGACTTGAGCACATTCAAAAGTGAGCTTGGATTTTGGTTGAAGTAATATCGTACAGTCTTTTCAAACTGTATTTTGTTTTCATGGTATCCGATGGTATAGCCATGATAGGATTTGCAATGAGTCCATTGTAGAGTGTCCTCGGAGTTGAAGATTGCCAGCTACATTGGCCTTTCTCCATTGCGCGAAGCATAGCGAGTTTAGCTTTCCGTTGTACATGAATATGTAGAGGGTGCAAGTTAAGAATCGCCTCCAGCGCTTGTGTGGGAGATGATCGGAATGCACCGGTGGCCATGCAGCAGACAATTCTTTGAAGGTTCGACAGGGTAGATTGGCATGTTACTAGAGCCGTTCTGATGTTCCAGACTACACAGTCGTAGCAGACTATAGGTCTTACTATGGCCGCGTAAATCCATAGAACAGCTTTGGGTTTGAGGCCCCATTTAGGTCCCAGTAATCTATAGCAAGTTCCCATGGCGTTTTTAGCCTTCCTTACAACCCGATCTATGTGAGAATTCCAGGTTAATTTATGGTCTAGAGTTAAGCCCAGATATTTTACTTCTTTAGAAAAATCCTTCCAAAAAGTCCTTCCAAAGAAAGAGGGCTCTTTCAGTTTATCCACTGAGCGCCTCTTAGTAAATGGAGCTATAATAGTTTTGTCGGAGTTGACAGAGAGTTCTACTACTCTGCACCACCGTTCCACTATACATAAGGCTGATTGCAGTAAGTCTGAGATGGTGGCTTGACAATATCCTATTACAGAGATCATCAAGTCGTCTGCATAGTTTCGAAGCGAGCATTATTGAGTTCTTGTAGCAGTTTGTCCACTACGACTGACCACATGAGTGGAACAAGAACTCCACCTTGCGGACATCCTCTGCTGATGCGGGCCTCGATGGTCACATCAAGTAAAGAAACCTTGGCGACCCTATTTGTCCGCATTGCTCCGATCTAACGTATTGTTGTTACGTCAATACCGCGTTTTTTCATACTGTGAAGTATGACATCAGTTGAGGTATTATAAAAAGCACCCTCAATATCCAGAAAGGCACACAAAGCTGTTTGTTTGTCTTCAATTGCTCTTCCGTCGGAACAGATAGTATTTTATAAAGATCTGGTGAGGACCTGGGTAGGGACCCAGCGTTTTGAATATTCCTTTATTCCGCGTTTGGTAATATCGTGTTCGTCAGTCTAAAAGGTAAAATATACACGTCAGTATTTTTGCACAGTATGTCAGCACCCTGGCCACTGGACTGCACGAACCTGTATCGTGTATGGTGTCTATGTAATGGTTGTCTTTTTCCATCAGTAGAGCTGTTCTTGTTCGCCGACCGTTCTTAAAAATAGATAAATTGTAATTATGTTCATGAATTATTAGCATTATGTATTATTAAAAAAAAGAAACTTCACGCTCATATCCCTGAAGAGGTAGGCGGAGGTACAACCAAAGCATCCACGATTAGAAGAAGACAATACTCCACAATGTGGTAAGTGACAAATCTATCGCCTACCGGGCGCATATCCAGTCTCGGCAACAATATTTTTAATAGAAACCGTACCACTAGACCACTAAGGCGTTTTTGCTTTAATAAGAATACTAAGGCTTATTTTGTAAGTTTTTCTCCCCCGTGTTGCTCCGGCCTCCTTTACAGAATAGACTCCTGCCTTCCTGTCAGGCAGCTTGTAAAAGTCAAATATAGGTTTACTGTCACTAACGACGTGACATTTGACTTGGTAGTAGAGTTTCGCAGCGACTCGCCCGGATTGGTACCACTGTCTTATCTATTCCTACCGTCATAACATCACCCCTTGCCGTTGACGTGTTCCGGTTCGGAGGATAAGGTATCCGGTAAACTTGCGTTTGTTCGAGGCCTAACATCCCGGCCTCAGTTTGGTAACCCCCCATTACTACCTTTGGTGTCTTTGAATTTCTTACCATCTGGAAATCCGTCTGCTTGTTTCCCTTATAATATCATACAAAAAATAATGTAAAATCATGAAAAGGTGTTGGTCAAATATTCGCTATGAGACTACTTACTGAAACAACGATCGTTACATTATTGTTGAAATTCTTTATGGCACTAAAAACAGTGTACAAAGGTGAGATTAATGTTACTTAGCGTTTTCTCTAACTTTACCTCATGGTAGTTATATGAGAAAATACTTGGTTTCCAAAAATAAAAAATTACAAGCAACATTAGAAAAATAAGCAACTACGCATTAGCATCCAAAAACTGTAATAATTAGTTAAATTTAAATTCACCTAGTGTCGAAGTCATTTAAAAGTTTTTAATGAGGGTATGTGTATTTTATTTTCAATTTAAAGATAACCGGAGAAGACAATTTATCTAAGCCGCTGTCACAGCTTCTGATGCGGCGACAGTGGTACGCAACTCAACCATTAATGCAAACGGGGTATGCAAATGTAGCTTGCAAAAGTGAAAACAAGCATCAAACAGTATCTGATAATAAACCAGTACTGCAACCGAGGTATGCAAATGAAGCTTGCAAAAGTGAAAACAAGCATCAAACAGTATCTGATAATAAACCAGTACTGCAACCGTGGTATGCAAATGAAGCTTGCAAAAGTGAAAACAAGCATCAAACAGTATCTGATAATAAACCAGTACTGCAACCGTGGTATGCAAATGAAGCTTGCAAAAGTGTAAACAAGCGTCAAACAGTATCTGATAATAAACCAGTACTGCAACCGTGGTATGCAAATGAAGCTTGCAAAAGTGAAAACAAGCATCAAACAGTATCTGATAATAAACCAGTACTGCAACGGTATGCAAATGAAGCTTGCAAAAGTGAAAACAAGCATCAAACAGTATCTGATAATAAACCAGTACTGCAACCGTGGTATGCATCTCAAGCTAGCCAAAGTGAAAACAAGCATCAAACAGTATCTGATAATAAACCAGTACTGCAACCGTGGTATGCATCTCAAGCTAGCAAAAGTGAAAACAAGCATCAAACAGTATCTGATAATAAACCAGAACTGAGACCGTGGTATGCAAATGAAGCTTGCAAAAGTGAAAACAAGCATCAAACAGTATCTGATAATAAACCAGAACTGCAACCGTGGTATGCAAATGAAGCTTGCAAAAGTGAAAACAAGCATCAAACAGTATCTGATAATAAACCAGTACTGCAACCGGGGTTTGCATCTCATGCTAGCAAAAGTGAAAACAAGCATCAAACAGTATCTGATAATAAACCAGTGCTGCAACCGGAGTTTGCATCTCATGCTAGCAAAAGTGAAAACAAGCATCAAACAGTATCTGATAATAAACCAGTACTGCAACCGGGGTTTGCATCTCATGCTAGCAAAAGTGAAAACAAGCATCAAACAGTATCTGATAATAAACCAATACTGCAACCGTGGTATGCATCTCAAGCTAGCAAAAGTGAAAACAAGCATCAAACAGTATCTGATAATAAACCAGTACTGCAATCGTGGTATGCATCTCAAGCTAGCAAAAGTGAAAACAAGCATCAAACAGTATCTGATAATAAACCAGTACTGCAACCGGGGTTTGCATCTCAAGCCTGCAAAAGTGAAAACAAGCATCGAACAGTATCTGATAATAAACCGTTACTGCAACCACAATTTTATCATAGCTATATAGTAAGTGCAATAAGTTGGTTGAAGTACCAACTAGTGTCGAGAATGTGTGAGGACCTCAGCATTCTATCTTTCGGACGTGTTTTTTATTATGTTTAATAATTTTTGCAGCAATCGAACAAGATGCAAGAGCAAATACTGGTGCCGCAACACGATATTGGTAGTCAGTATTTGGAGACGGGGTCGTATGTTGGGGGAGTTTCTGTGTCCAATGCGTTGACGGTGCCTCAGCAAACCGGACCAGTCATAGTCTCCCACGATCAAGCCCAGATTCAGGTGGGTTTCACGAACATATACATATGCTGTTTTAGAATTTTTTTTGTGCATCGTAGCCATATTAAGTCCTCATACCAAACTCTCATTGTTGTTTTTTAAACTACTATGCTGTTGCTATAAAATTTTAAAAATTAATGACATTTTTAACATTTAAAGAAATGTAATATCGGTTTCTGTTGGTTGTTTGTCTGCGAGATCGTATAAGAAACAGAAAAAACCTATCCTGATTGTAGACTGGAGTGACAATGGGTAGGCCATATAGCGGGTAGTTGTCGATCAGTAATACAAACTAAACGCTGTAATAATCGTCCATTTACTGGATGAACACAACGTGAAGTTTTCGCGTCGATTCGAAACCTCGTTCTGAATAAACAAATAATCGATAGATATGTCTAGAAATACCCAAAAGATATTTATAATCGGGGATTGAAACCGGTAATAGTGGCATCGGAGTGCGGTACCAAAGGTGCTACCTGTACTGTTAGTACTGGTACAAGACTTTTATTTATAGACGGTTAAGGGTTCAATATTACTGGTACCAGAAAATATATTAGGTAATAATTTTTCTTAAGTCGATTATGTGTATGTTCCTACTTGACTGATTTCAATAATACGAATATCTAAAAATGAAAATTGGTTACGCTGTACTTGTATTTAACAGGTACCTTTATTAGGTACAGGTATTTATGATATTAGTACAGGTGCATGCTAAGTTTCGGTACCGGGACGGCACCGATGTACGGAATACATTATGGTACCCGGTATGGAAGCAGTATCCAGGTATTGAAACGGCAAGAACCATCTGTTCTTTTGGTATCGGTTCCGAGTTTTGTTTGTAAATTTACACATTTCGTTTTGTGTTTGAAGTCGAAACGTAAGCGAAAAAAACTTATGCACATGCATTTTAAATGAACAAAGTAGTATTTATTATGACTCAAATCGTTGAATCGAAAGTGTAAAACTTAATGTTACGTTGCTGGTCAAAGTTGCAGGTATCCAAACTGGTTTGTGAATCTAAAATGTTTAGATGTCTATGTACGCCTTGAAAGGGAAAGGGCTGATTTAATGTTGAATTCATACACATGAACCTTTTTTATAAAACAGTGAAAAAACACACGGCTAACCAGGTAGTAAGAGAGAAACGTCGACTAAATGCACCAGCTATAGGTGCGTTGCTGCCCTGTGACCGGGGTGCAGCGGCTTTTGTGCAAGTCTTCTGGTTACCTTACCATCTAACCCGGAACATGACATTGTTCGCGGCAGAAATATGTAAGGTGATGGATACATAAACGGGCAAGCTGCTGCACAGCACTTTACCACCAATAGTCCACCTATGCTCGGCTCTTACCGCACCTTCAACGACACCCATTACATACATAAAGGTGGGATTTTGTCCACTCATCATTATCAGCGATTGAGTTAAAATAGCTTTTTGTACATTGCTTTCATCATTTCAGCCCTTTATCGGCCACTAGTGAATAGTGCACTCTTTTTTCTCTCTTCTAAACCTTTTAACACTTAGTGTTTCTTTGCCGTTTTTATCCATAAGATGCATGTGATGTTGGCCTACGCGTTGGTTCAGATAGTAAATAGATAGAACAATATAGACTGCTATGTCTGGTAAATGTTCATCGCTTTACTCGGCTACTTGTTCGAAGTCAGTTCTTAAAGACATTCTAGACGATTGTAAATACGCCTTCCATTAATAACCTTGGAGGAAACATTGTTTCCATGTACCGATTATTATTCAATTTAGGTTAAATCTACTATCCAGATGGACTACCAAGTGCTTATAAGCGTCTAGAGATATGACATGTTTCCGTTACTATCCTGGTAACATAACATTCCAGATTTCTCGTAACCTCAACGATTTAGCAGACAAACATCCAACACGTTTTGTTCGAATGGAGACCCAGACTATATGGTCAGGGATCAGTTACATACCAATCTTCACAGTCGTAAGCCATCAAAGGCACACACACGGCATGATGTCTTCAGTCTGAGGAATTTTGGACAAGAATTATTTAAATTAAACGTAGCTTCCCCAATGTTTTTTCCAGTGTCAGTGTATTAATAGATTTTACCAGTTCCACTACATTAGACTCCAGGTTTGAGGTTTAAAATCTATGAATACATTGGATTTTGGATACCTTGTAAAATTTTGGTCACCAATAAGACCTGGTGCGGGTCTAACATGTGCATTTGATATAATATTTGTCTTGTCCACATTCATATTCAGACCTACCTGTTGCGATACTCTGCGGATGTCAGCGAGCATTGTGAGAGAGCTTCCAGCGTTCTGCGCAATGACGACTTTAAAATCATCGGCGAATCGGAGGTGTGTGATGTTTTCGCCATTGATGTTGTTGCCTTGTAATCTACAGTCCAGAAGGTTGGAGGCTGGAGGCCTCCAATGCAGCGTTGATTGTTTCGGGATAGTGATGAACAATTTCGGTTTTAGCGTAAGAACTCACGGAGCAGTTTTTACCCCGCGCCTGATAATTTGCGCGGTCACACAGCCGTCACGGTTGAAATCATCTTGTACGATTCTATGGGCGGGCGACCGTTGCCGCGGAAACCGCAAACAACCGCAGGCGGTGCGGTTGTAAAACGCGTCGTGAAATGTGCCCGCACTTTTTGTATACAACTCAACATTCTACAGAACCTGCGGGCCCGCGACCGCTGCGGATAAAAACCGCGCCGTGAGTCCTTAGCCTTACTCTTGAAGCTACGTTCTTGGTTTAATTGGTTCTTGGTTCAATCCAAGACCGCTTCAAGAATTTTAGTATTATTAAAACCAAGACTGGATGAAAAAGACCGAGACTAAAGGTTTTGATTTGTTCATCACTATTTTGAGGAAATTTCGCCTTCATGTCTCACACCTCTTTCCAGTTGGATAGCCTTAATTTGGATTGGTGGTTAAAAAAAACATTTATTACACGAATTTGCTTTAAATATGTTTAACCCCAAATTAAGTAAATTGCTTTTGATAGATTAGTACATAAAATTGTATAAATAAAAGGGTTTAAATAAGAAATAACAATCGGATAACTACGTTCATCATACAAGTGCTTTTTTCTCCGGGAATCGAAACCCAATCCCGTCATTTGTGTTAGATTTAAAGCTAACACTTAACCAGCGAGACTATCTAATTTTAAATTTAAACAAAAAATATAAGTTCAAGTCCATTGTATTCCTTGAAATGAAGTCCAATCTAAAGATATCAGTCGTATTACGGCTAATAGCAATAACCTGTTTCAGATAAGAGACAGGACTACTTTATACCAGTTGGCAACCACTGTTTTAAAAAAAAATCTTTGCAACAAAATTCTATCCGCTTTTTCCCAAAATAAATTTAGACGCCTGTTTAACTAAACACGGTCTAAAATTGACATCCAACCAATAACATGCTACACGTAGATGACGTAGCAGCACGTTATTGGTTGAGAATCCAATTGTAAACAGTGGTGATAATTCTGCTGAGCATCAACTAAACCCATTTTTGGTGTGTACTATTTTTTTAATGAAACGCAAAGATAAGAGATGGCACATTTTAGACATGTCGGATTAGTTCGGACATGTCAATTTGTGACGTTTTCAATCAACATTTTCCGAGGAATTGATTGAAAATCTGTAGAAATGTTATGTACAAACTAATCTGACAGCACTGAACGCGTGTTGTCTCTTTCTATTACAATCTTTGAAAGTAGACAGCTATAACTTAAAAAAAAAACAAAAATACCACCAGTGTTTAGTAAAACATGTGTTGAATAAGTGTTTAATTTTTTTTCGTAAGACGGTTGTAGATTTATCTCTTGCTGCAGATAGGTTATTGAAATTTAGTCAGCCAGTCCTATTTTTTCCCATAAGTCAAGAAATTTAACTTTAAGAGCAATTAAAAAAACTTCATCCTTTAACGTAATTAGGTATGTAATTCATCCCTAAATAGATACTAGATTAGGAATCATCAGGGCCAATCCGACAATAAGTCGAAGTGCTTGCCATTGCCAAAAATCGGTAAGAGAAATTAAGATAGGGACAAAATAAGTTTTCAACTCGGTTTTTATCAATTGTTATCTCTGTTTGCTATCACCGTCTAAGCTATGCTTAGTTTTATATTATCACTGTGTACAGTGTGCTGAGAGAGTTTTCGCACGAATTTACAACCGCGTTTGTGTTAAGATAAACAAATCTATTTATTTGTTTAAACTATCCGCTAGAGGCGCTGGCAGTAACGCGATAGTAAAATTGAAAGTAAAAGTAAAGTATCTTTAAGCCCATATCCCCATATCAAAAACTCAACTGTATAGGGTAGCCAGGTTTTCGAAACATGCTTAAAATTCAAGTACCAGGTTGTAACTCACCGTTATGTATGTAAAATCAATTCGCCATTATATCGGTTTCTGTATCTGAATCTGCGTTTTTTAGGACTTGCACCTGAGTTTAGAATCCTGGCCACAAATAACGTCCTAGTAACGACTTCGGTGTCACTGATTGAGGACTTAGATATTTTTTAACTGTACAATTGATTTAAACAATCACAATTGCAGCTTTGTTGAGATTTAGTATAGAGTATTGCGATGACAACCGGCCATAATCGGCGCTACGAATATTCTTACATAGGCAAATAATCTGTTCTTGCTAATCCTACATCGCGATATTACAGTTTGTTAGAGTTGTAGCCATGAAGCTAAAGACTACTACTGTTGGGGATGAGCCCCACTTCTAACAAAGAACTGCTGATCACTGGGTAAAGTGTATATCAAACAGCTGACAAACGACGTGTTTTGTATTTGCTATCTCTATTATATTTCTGTTGGTCACAGGAGAAAGCAAATATAAAACACGTCATTTGACAGCTATTTGATTTACACTTTGCCCTGTGATCATCACTAAAAAGATACGGAATCAGCCCCCTGATGTCCCAATTTGGAACTCCCAAATACTGCTGACTCTTTCTGATGTACCGTCTTCCCTTTCAGAGTTTTGTGAAGTTAACAAAGTCAAAATGATGAGACTCATTCACACACATATTAGAGAGCGTCAGCAATATTTGGAGATATCATTAGTTCTTTGTTAAGAGTGTAACCCCCAGTCGTAGTCTATAGATGCATGGTTGTAGTATATATACTTCGAATGCTTCTCAGTTGGACTTCGATACCCAGAGAACACTTAAATGTCTTTGGATTCCATGTCCCGCCTTTTTACTTCCAGTAAATCTTTATTCTTGCCACCATATCTTGCTACTGTGTATATGACTGTGTATATGAGGTGTAAATAAAAAAACTGACTGTTAGACTACCAGTAGTATATTGGCTACGTCATACCTTTCTAGAATTCTTATGAGGTGCCCTAACATATTGTACCTACACTAACAGTGAAAGAATCCTCAAAGCAATAATATCCTCTGCGCCATTAGTTCAGTTGCAATAAATTTGAAAAAAGAACTTGATAGGTTGAGAACAAAAAATTTAGAAGCTATTCATATAATAATGCCAAGCGAATATATATTAAATAGTGATGCAAATAATAACGGAGTCATTGGGGCAATAAACGATCATGTATCATACTAAAATTCGAATTTTCTAGTAGTTACTAGTATTTTTCCTGAACACCTTTGTTATAATATAATATCATCTGCCTACCTTCCATGTAGTTCGAACATTGGTTTGCATGACACTGTTATGGTTTTAACAGGTTCTAGACTTCAATCACTGCTTATCGTTAAAGTTGGTAACACACCGTTGTCATATTTGGTGTCTGCAGGCAACATATATGTGGAGCATGCATGTTAGAATTAAAATATTAGCAAGTACTGACGTTATTGTAGCAGTAATAGATAATTAGTTGGTAACCGACAGTGGCGCATTAAACTTAAACAGTTGTAACAAGCCGAGGAAGCCTTTTCTTTAAATTTTAAGTAGACGTAATATAGAGACAGCATATGAATTGAATAGGCGGTATACTAAAACGCTGTTCTCTGTTTCTTTGAGGACTCGAAAGTTGTGTTATTCGGGAATAGCTAACTTTCTAGTCCCAACCCGTGAATGTTTTAATACAAGCGATGTTTTGAACAATGATACGAACTGGTTGCTGTGGCAGGAACAGTTGCAGCGGAAGCATGAAGAACTACAGCAAATGATCGTCCGCCAGCAAGAGGAGTTGCGACAGGTAAAGGAGCAACTGCTGCTCGCCAGGCTCGGCATTCTGCACCCCATGATCAGTGTAAGCCCAATTTGTTTATACAAAGGATCGGCCTAATTTTAATTTAAAATGAATGAGTGTTTCAAATATTATGCCATATTATAAATATTTAATTTTAAAACATTAATTCCTCATCAAGGCCTGTACTATTAGAAGTATTCAGTATAAATTCATTTATTAGTTTCTCTCTTCTATGACATAGATCGTAAATAATTTAAAACCAAAAAAATCTGAGTTAAGTCCTTACTCTCATTTCTTTCCTACTTGTCCCATCTTTATCTATTTCTAAAATTATTTAAATCAATGCAATATTAGTTTCTACTACATGAAGTGGTCCTACTTGAATCTGATTTTTGCAATTACAAAAATATAATACTTACGAAATAAAATTGTTAATCAGGTCCCGAATACATATGTAAGTCCAGAAGATATGCAGCGGAATCAACAGCTAGCGACACAAGTAGTTTACGAAAACAATCCCAGGCCCGTGATTGGCTATCCACAGCCACCACCACCATCAGGGGATCATTCCTCACAACAAAATCAACATCATTATATGCCACGATAGACTATTTGATATTGTGACGTCATTTTGTTTGATGTGTATCAATGGTGTAGTTAAAATACGTGATATGCTGATTGAAATTTCAGCTTGCACACCGTGACTTCATAGTCACGAGGAAAATTATTAACATTTTCTGTGTAATGCAAAAGTCTGTATTGAGAAACATTTTTATACGATTTTCGATCGAAACTGACTTTCGTAGTGACTTCAGTTGGCTACGAACATCCTTGTTCGAGTCGACCATTTGTTTACCGACGAGAAAATCGATTCTGTAAGCACAATTACTTGAGTGTGTTTGATAATTTTACTATTAAAGTACATAGATATTTAATTAATGTAACAGCTCTCGTATGTGTTTCGATGTTATATATGACTTGAATATTTTAAGGTAGATAGGTATGATAAAATATTAAAGTATTCGTGCAATTAATGTTGTCCAAGTGCAATGTCTTTTGTAATTTCGAGTGACATTTTAGCAGACGTCATGAACTCTGAAAGTATTTAATAATAAAGTATATAATAAGGAAAGTTTAGTTATATATGTCTGCGCTACCATAATCATTATTATATGTATTTATATATAACCAAGAATGGAAAGTTTAAACATTTTCGTGTTGTGAATTGTGATATAGGGAAGGATTCGAAAATTGGTGGATATTTGTGGTTTTCAAGAAGAGAAAATCTTATCTTGGCAGCGTTTTGAGCGCACAGCTTGTAATACAGCTGCTTTCAAAATCAAATAACATTTTACGAAATATATGAATTTCGTTTTGCTTTTTTGGCATTTTTGACTTGATTGATTACTAAAATACAATGTATTAGTATGTAGAAAATTATACAACGTATAAGTTAAGTTGTAACTTAAAATCATGTTTTATATATTTCATGTTTTTTACAAGGACTTATTTTTCAAATATAGTTTTATTTTGTATTTGTTCACTAAATTAACATTTGTTTTTTAACTTATCAGATGAATAATATTTTAACCTGGTTATATAGTTTGACACATTTTTTTTTAAATTTATGAACCAATCAAAATAAAAAGGTGTTAAGTCATGTTTAACAAAAACGTCAGTGTAAACAGCATTCGGTTTGAATCCGTCGTTTCTAAGATTATGCACCAACCGCTAAACAAAAATACGTAAATATATCGAATTTGGACTCTATCCTTTACCACTACGACACCAAATGTGTGAAAATCGCTATCTTAAGTTTTGGTAGTTGACACCATCGTGCTATTTTGCACGTCTTCAAAGAATGTATTTATAGTGTTGAAATGTGTCACTGGGCTATTTTTACATATTTTATATATCTTATTAATTAGACAACGACCACGATAGTGTCAAATACCAAATGTTAAAACAAAAGACATAGCGACTTTTGCACGCGTAGGGACGATATGATAAGAAGAGATAACTCTGTCCTAAAACATAGAAAGTATGATTTTTTAATTGTAACTAATTTTCATTGTATTTTTGTGGGTGCAGTTATGCCCTATATAAATCCCATAAATTTGAAACTATTGCATTTCAATTTTAATGGGTATATGCCGTTTTATTGGCGGTAAAAACTTTACAATATCTACATTCAGTAAATTTATTAAAAACTCTTAGATAACTTGACTACTTTCTTTAATTTTCGCCTTTCTATAATGGTTTTAATTTATACGTTTAGTTGACATATTTATTACCTATCCATGTACCTTAAAACCTTTTTTTTATGATTGTTGTGTTTATAGACATTTGTACTTAATTTTTTATTGGTATTCAATACTTTAGGTAATTTTGAGTTTTGTCATTGAACTAGTGATATGTTTACATAATAAACGCATTATTAAAAATTGTAAGTAAAATTGAACATTTGAATTCATAGTTTGTAAAAGTATGCGTTGAATATTTGTAAATTTTTCTCTACACTTCAAAAACTATATTCATGTATTAGCCAAAACTAGTGAAAGCAGAAAATTAGTATTTTTTTTTTGTATTTACTATTTTTATTGATGACCAATTTATAATATAAAATATGTACATTATGTCAAAATTCGCAGGTAAACTATAACTAAAAAATTGGGCAAAAAAAGATATATTTTCCTTTACATATTTTTTTACGTAGACTGATTAGACAACGCCTAATTAAAAACTGGGTTAATTATAATAAGATATTAATAGGGACAATAAAAACGGGATCTGTATTAGGTAACTACGTGTTCACGTGTGATTTTTATCTATCTAATTACAAATTAATAATTAATATAATCTTGTCTTATTATTTGGTTAAATTTTCAGTGTTTGTTCTTGTTTTTTTTATCAAATTTTATATAGATATTTTTGTATATGTTATTTCGATTTGTTGGTTTTCATTTGTTCGTAACTCAAAAATTAGGGAGATAAAAAATAAATCGTATTTAATCCTGCGCACTCTTGAATGTGTTATTAGACTTATGAAAGTTATATACGTATAATATGTTATTTTGAATGACGTATTCTTAGATAAAAAAATGTATGCTCCATTATCATTGCAGATATTTCATGTTTGTGCCATTAGTTCATTTGCCTATATTTTGTACATATGAGAAATTATTTTAGTCAAATTATATTTTTTAATTTAAAATCTCCAAAAGTATGTTATTAAATAATAAGTGTATTTGTATTAATTATTTAATAAGTGTAATAGTCTGTATTTTAGTTTAGTCAAATTTTATATAAAAAAACTTTAAAGTAAAAATCTTATGTTCAGTGTATTTTTATAAAATTTCAAGTAATTTAAAGAATTACTTATATATTTATTTACACAGCCTGACGACAGCTAGCTAAAAACTGCTTTAGTGGGAACATTGATATTGACGTTTTTCTATTTTTATTCCCCAGTATTTCTCTCTATTACAAAGCTTGTAATAGGGCTTTAATACTTGTGTAAAAAAACTGAATTGGTCCAGGCTTTTTCAAGTTTGGAGCTTAGCAACATCTATTTTATTCATATATAATGTCGTAATGAATCGTTCCATTGTTTTATATATCTTACAATAATATAAGATCTATAATCTTTAAATTAATAAGATATTAAGCGGTGGTATTAGTGTTATTGTACACTTATTGTGATTTCCTAAATATAATTCCAATGTGACGGATATTTCTTCATCTTTTTATACTTACTATTAATTTTGTTTCAAATTCTTAATAATGCTATACAAGATGCAAGCTTCAAAGTTAAAGTAAATTTAAAACTTTCAAGAATACTTAGCTTTTCTGTCATATTTATAACTCCTGAGTTTTCTTTTCTTTCGCAAATTTAAAAATCTGCAGCTACAGCAGATTGCGATTGCGAAAAGTGATATTAGTTTGTTAATATTTTTCCGTTTCCGTTTCTATTACGTAATAGATATATAAAATATGTGTAAGCTCGGTGTTAGAGATCCATTTTAAAATATATGGTTGTGTGTATCAATGGAGGTAAAATATACGAATTCTGTCATTTATTCTAAGAATAACTATAACTATTATAAGATACACTATTGAATTAGGCTGTTCAATTACTTGACATGCAGAGAAAATATAAAATGTAGGGATACTTTTACCTTTTTAAAAAGCTAAAAGTTAAGAAGTAAATGATAGTAATGATGATTTAATTTACAAAAATTCTGTCTTAAAATTATAATGAGTTTTGGCCAAGCTGAATAAACAAAAATCTTGCAAAAAATAGACCATAATTAAGGCTCGTTTTCAACCATAATGGTTTAAAGTCGTGGCATACCGATTCGTTCGTACGCAGTAAATCACTTGCGGTAATAAAATCTTAGGGACGTTAATATACTGCATATGAGGTAGTAGGATTTTCGCAAGTCCAGTATTGCTATGGTTATAATCAGGTCTTTATATCACTATTTTTATAAAAAGTGGCGAATAAGGAAACACTAACCATAAAAATTTGGTTATGAAAAATAATAATTTTAAAATAATTTCATTACTATGTCGTCTACATACACCAAAAATGTACATTATTAATATATGATAAAAATTACTATAGTGGGATAATTGATAATGACTCACTTTTTGGAAAAAAAAAACATCAAAATGTTTTCGTCATCGGCCGAGTAATCGCGTAATAAATATAAAGAAGAACTATAAACACAGACGAATTGATAATCTCTTTTTTGGAGTCAAATAATAAAGGCAATAGACAACTTATGCGAAACTCTAGATACGGTAACTTCGCAGTTACGTCGTTACGAACGTCGGTTTTAAAACAGCCTTATATTAACATTGAGGACAGTAATTTTTCCCATTAAATTTACATTAATATGTAGTTTTAAAGATGCACCTCGTTACCACTGAAAAAAATTGAGACGCGTGTTTAACTAAACACTATCTCAAATTGACATACAATAACATGCTACACGTTACACGTTACTACATTTACGACGTGGCTATTTGTTAAGTATCCAATTTTAGACAATGTTTAGAAAACATGTGTTTAACGAGTGTTCAATTTATTTGTGGTATGGAGTTTATTATTTTATTCTCTTAAAGCTTGGACTACACTGAAATTAATCGTTCAACATAGGCGATATACGAAGAACAGTCTTATACATTTATATTTCTTGCCATAGAATAATTATATAAAGTGATGCCAAAAAAGGTAACCATTGATATTTTAATTATTATGTACTTTGTAGAACTTGGATCATTGTAAATGTCATTTAGTTTGTATAATAAATATATTTTTTTCTTTGAATATTTTATATTTAATGTCTAATTGTTTATAATCGTTTTACGATTTATAATACGGCCAACATGTGATCCGATATTTTTTTTAAATAATATTTTATATATTGTTTTCAACATTCTGAAGTATATGTTATATAACAGTTTTATTAATAAACTTGAAATAAAGCTTGTTTAAAGGCTTGTTAAATTGACGTCAGTGCTTGAAGTCCTTTTCGAGACGGATTTGTAGTATTTTGCTAAAAAAAAAACTTTTTTAAGATTTTATTTAATTAGTCAGAAAACAACATGTTTTTTTTTTTAATTTTTCCTTAAATTTGTCGAAAACGTTTTCTGCTGGTTTTCATTTGTTTTACTTGAATAAAATAATATATAGTGAATTCAAATTTTATTAATTTAACTATTTATACGATATTTATTATACGACGGTCGCGTAAAGTGTAGGTGTGTAATGTACTTTTTTGTTTACTACGATTTGTATTATTGATAATTTTTATTTATGATTTTTTATCACTCTTAGAGCCTTTCATAATCTTACACTGTTAGAACATTGGTAAAAAAGCGGTTGTCTGTAAAGTCAGTTTACTGACGATAGTTGAACGTGACAACGTCGTAAGAACTGAGGCCGATTGTGCCTCTTTGTCGCTCGTTCCGCGCTCTCGCTTGCACTTCAAGCATTAAATGGCACGCCTCAGAGCGAGGTAACGCCGCATGAGTCATGTTTTTTGGTGCGTACAACCGGCTCCATCGAATTATAAGACGTCGTCACGTCAAAAAAATCAAGTTTTACTACAAGCTTAATAATAAAATGGTAAAATATGCGTGATTTGTGTTTACTGCGATATAGATTTGTTGTATGATGAATTGATTGTTTAAGACTTTCTGTTTTGTTCTAATTTCAAATTTTATGTTGTTATTAAAAGTAATATTATTTTTATATGAAACCTTCATGCGTGTAACGCTTACATACAATCATGTTGCAGTATGTCAGAATCGTATTCTAGAAAATGACTTATGTACCATGAAACTGAAATAGATTTTATAGTTGGACAAAGTTATGCCAAAATGTACCAACTGCACAAAATTGATTTCGAGAAAACGGCGTCTAAAGTTAATTTTGTAATTACACGTTGTTCTACCGTCTTTATTAATTTATTATTATTATCAGTATGTTTTAAAATATGTCATTAAATTAATTGACCCAAAGTCATTTGGTGTTTATTTAAATTATCAAGGGTTCGCCACATGTTTTTGAATCATTATAGCAGAATTGTTTAAGACTTAGTCCTTAGGTGTGGCTTGGTTCATAGATATTTTTTGTGTCAATTGTAAATATAGGATGAGTTGCTTTTGCTGAGTAGTAATATAGCACATTCTGATCAGTTTGGTGTCAATTACTCATTTTTCGACAATTTGTGGGTTGGTATATTTTGGCATAACTCGATCCAATTCGAATATATTATTTCAGAACGTACTCGCAGTTTAAGATTTAATATTCTCAATTTTTATCTGCGAATGGAACACACGCCATCTTATAAATTTTGATATTTTCAGACGATTATGAAGTCCGATCTATCCTCGAAAGTTACTTAAAGAGTTAAAGATAACTTTTTGACGAAGGCTATCAAGTTGCTCTTGTGGATAATACTAATGTCTAATAAATCTTCTATGTGGATAAAATTAATAATAATGGAAATAATACTGTTCTAAGCGCTTATGGTAGTGCCGCAGATCTTATTTGACTAATCTGACAATCAGAAATCTGGTCTAAAATATTCCATCTCTTTTCTTTTTGTTACATTAGGAAAAGAGCATACACCTAAAATCTTGTTAACTTTACTATTGTTTGAGTCCATGATTATTAATAAAACTGAGGTTGTTTTTAATTCTCTTGTGGTGTGTGACTCCTTGGAAGAATATGTGTCAATAGCTTTTTTTTACCAAGAAGCTTGATCTGATCCAGTTTTGAATACTTCGGAAGTACATTTTAATTAATAAAAAAGACTAAAATCGGTACACAAATATGGGAGACATTAACCTACATAAAAATATAGGAGTCGCACATATTATAATCTCCACATTTTTTCTAAGTCAGTCAAAAAAAAACTAACACAAAAGTACAAAAAATATCTTATAACTGAGAGGCCTATATAGTTACTTTCTAGAATACAAAATCTACTTAAAAGCTGTTTATCAAACCTCGAAACTCATTCTGGAATACTGACCTTGGAATATTTTTAAGTTTAACTTTTTGGAGACTTAAAAAAAGACGATGTAATCTGTATGTATGTTAAAATGTATTGGAATGTAAAATTTAGGCATGGCGGCGAGTAGATTTTTTTTACTCGATCTCTTTCTGGGGAAGGCCATGCCTTTTTTTTCTATATATTCTACGTTTTAGTACCTGCAACGTTATATATACTTGTAATATACGCTACGTATTATCTTTGCTTTTTTTGTACATATTTTTTTTTACCATGTTAAGGAATACAGGGTTATGCCAAAATGAGTAGTGAGTGATATTGAAAGCTGCTTTAACTATAGTGTTATTTTTTTGGGTTGATCTATTTTACTTGGGTAGAAATATTTTATGAATAAATAATAAATCAACGACTTCAGATAATTGTTTTATTTGCCATCTGATTCATGAAACCATGTGAGCGGAAAAACTTCGAACTTCATAATTTGAGTTATATGTAATTTGTGTGTGACGTGTGTTATTGTGTATGAGAAATAAAACATTGTGTATGAAACCATTAGGGAGTTAGCCATGAACACTGTTTCCGCTAGGACAAAGTTGCCGCGCCGGAACTTTTTTTCCTGTGGACGTAGAACAAAATAAATAGGTGCACAAATTTGTGTAATTATATAAAATATATAAAAAAAATGATAATTGTGTATGTCTAAATGAAATTTGTGTGTCATTAAACTGCAAAGTTATTCAAGTTTCCGCTACGAAGTTTGGCGATTTCCTAGATTTCGTATGAAATGAATTTACCGAGTGCTGTAAATTTGCACATTTGTTGTTTCGAATTTGTTTATAGTGTTTGTGAAAATAGATTTTGAATAGTAAAATTTAATTAAAAATTAAAAAAAAAACCCGACAAAAACTTGACTCTTATCCGATCCGATATTTGCAGACATTCGGTTACCCCACTCCCCACTTTCACCCCCCACAACTTTTAAACGGCTCAACAAATTTTTATCAAACATGTCTACGTACACTCGCAGATAAGTTACCTTTAACAAAAAAAATTGAAATCCCTTCATCGGTTAGGGACTTATGATGCCATAGATGGACAGACACACAGGCAGATCGACACGTCAAACTTATAATACTCCTTTACGTCGGGGGCTAAAACAATTCAGAAGCTGGAGCAACGCACCGTGCATTCCCTGAGGATTCATTCAAGTTGTTCCATGACTAGACAACTGGGATTTTTTTCCCCGAGGTTTTTAACTATGTTGTGCAACCGGATTTGTTTAAATTCTATTTTTATATTTTTTGTTTCCTTCAAAATTTTAAAATAGCACACTTTTAATGAATGTTTGTTTTATTTAATTAAGACTATGTTTCACAATGTCTAAGTAAAGTTCTAAGTAGGCTGCTTAAAAGTTAAGTACAAAGTAAAACACGTTTTTGTGTTTCACACTCATCAAGTAACACTAATCATCACTTAAACTGCCCAGTAACTTATAGGACGGACAGAGTAGTGATTAACTTATTTACTTGTCGAGTAACTTTAACTTTCAACACAATATGGTCAACAGATGTTTTGGATTGGATATGTGCCTGGTTGGCGATAGTTTTGCCACCTATTACATTGTGTGACTTTTCGGCTAGTCGTGAGTACCCTGGTTGTACCTCTGCCTACCTATTTGGGGATATGGACGTGAAGATATTCAACATATTGACTATAGAGTATTGACACTTGTCAAAAGACAGATGACATTTACGTTTCGTCAAAAGTGCATTTTCATATTATGCAATCAATTTTATTTGGTTTTGTTGTCAAACTAAAGTTGCCTAACAATCTCTGTTTTTTTTTGTAATGTTTCTTTATGTTTTATAAAATGTATATCTTTTTTACTAAAAACTTGACAAAAAATATATAATGCAATAAAATTATTAGACAAAAACAGTGGCTAATTTTACAAAACTGTGCTTCGGAACCCAAATATTAATTGTTGTTGCCACTTGTCAGCCTCTTAAGTGTTAAGTAACTACTCGACACATAAAAATACTGTGACGACGGTTCTGAAACGCGTTGTAAGTTACTGAAAGGATTTAACCGTTCAGTAATTTACTCAATAAGTAACTACTGATTGCTTTACTGATATATTGTGAAACATAGCCTAAATCAATTAACATTGGTGCCGATTTTGTTGTGTCACCGCTAAAGCTAAACTAACTTAAAAATTTTCTAATATTAGCTTATTTTTAGACAAATGGTATTCTGTTGTCACCGTAGTTCTAAAATTTCTTTCTAATTTGACAGTACTAAGACGGCAATAAATTGAATAGATAGTGATGTCCCTGTATTTACACACGCTTTACATACCATTATCGATAATGCGTCTGAGTGAGAATGAAAAAGAAATTACTTGAAAATGAGTAGTATTTTAAGATACAA
>NJDC01000156.1:666837-680685 GCA_002245475.1 Calephelis virginiensis
CCCAGACATGACTTTGTAAATAGTGAATAATGACTGAAATAAAGAATTGTCGCCTCTGTGGTCTAGCGGTCCGGGTGTTGGACTTGACTGCATGAGGTCCCGGGTTCGAATCCCGGGTCGGCCAACAAAAAGAAAATTGGATTTTTCTAATTTTCTAATAAAAAAAATGTTGGTCGGGATTGGAATTGTGCCCGGTTGGCGATAGGCTTGCCACCTATCACATTGTGGGACTTAGTATCTTCGGCTAGTCGTGGGTGCCTTGGTTGTACCTCTGCCTACCTCTTCGGGGATATGGGCGTGAAGATACTTACTTACTTACGAATACTTTCGAATTACTTAAAGAATTAATACGGAAGACATGAATAGAAAAAGATTTATTAATACGAAAGACGTGGCTGTATGGACGCAGATCCTTTGCCTTTCCCCGACTGGGATAAAATTAAAAAAAAAACTAGAGTTTTGGCTTTGGTTTTGGCGCCATCGAAGGAAAAGATGGTCGAAGTTTTTTCATAATTATTGAATTTCGTGTTAATATTGAGTGAAATTAGTCAATTTTGGTGGCATTTTGTACAATTTTGTTCAGTGAAAGTGCACAAATGAAATAATCATAAAGAAATTAGCGTATCGTATATTTTCTCGTTGCCACCAAATCTCGTTACATGAGCTTGTGTAAAAAGGCCACCGCTTTACCCAAGAGCCTGACATGACTTACTGACGACTTATGGCTGATGACTAATTATAATTGATATAAAATTTAATGCAAATTTCTACTTGACTAATGGCAAAATTCTAACGAGATTGCCAAAATCTAAAGAAAGAAAGAAATAATTATAACTAGGTTTGTGGCGCCTTCGTGAATGAAGATGGTCGTAATTTTTTCATAATTATTGAATTTCGTGTTTATATTGAGTGAAATTAGTAAATTTTGGTGACATACAATTTTGTTCAGGGAAAGCACATAAATGAAATAATCATGAAAAAATTAGTGTATTATGTATTTCCTCGCTGCCGCTAAAACTCGCTAGATAACTCGATAGCTTGAGTAACGAAGCCACCGCTTTACTCAAGACCCTGAGATGACTTTGTAAATAGTGACTAATGACTGAAATAAAGATTTAGTTAATTAGGAAGCCATTGTAGCATGGCCTAACGGCCTTAATCGGCCCCAGAAAGAAGCAAATTAACTAAAAAAAATGATGTAACTAGCCAACCGAGCGACGAACTTCATCTCGCTTGACATAAACAATTATTGACAGTTTGTGTAGGAAAAATGTTTTTTTATTTTTATTTTGCCTGCAGCTCTGCTCCGCAATATTTAGCACATTAAAAAAAGTGGTGACATTGTACCAAAGAGAAGGACTCATTTTTTCAAATATGTACATACCTATAGATAGATTTGGCCCGAGTTTGAATTTAGCTTAGAGTTAAATATTTAACTAAGGTACGTTAAAGTGGGCCGACTTAACCGAAGAGATTAATAATGATTGCTCATTATTAATCTCTTGAAAACTCTCAACTCATTATCACACAATATAAAGCTATTTAAATAAACCATAATGACATAGTGTGTCTTATCATAAAATTATCTCATGTCTGAGTAAACTATTTGTATTGTGTCTGTCACTCTTAAACTTTTACACGTGATTTGTGAAATTAGTTATTTGTCTTAAAAAAATTAATCTCAAATTGGACAAATCTTCAGCAGACTAGCACGTGAATTTTGTGACAAAATTTTATGTAACAAGAAATTGTTGAAGGGTTGTTTAGCATTTGATGGAGTAAATTGTATAAATTTTCTCTCAGAATAGGGCAAGCAGCACGGAATTTTAGTAAAAAAATGGATTTAGGTTCTGCAAAGCCTTTATTATAAATTAGATGTGTGTTGCTCTTACTTTGGGGACAGATGTCACCCTTTCTCTGTGGTGGATTTTTTTATTTACACAATATACGGTAACATATACAACAATAAATATCCCTGGACAAGTTACACAAATTGAATCTGACCCCAATGTAAGCAAATTACATGCCTGTATTATGGGTGTTAGTCAACGAAAGAAATACATAGAAATACTTAAATAAATCTGAAATAAATACCAGAATAAATTTGATAAACACCTAGACCCGGAAATGCAGACATCTAAATGTTCGTCGCACAAATACCTGCCTCCGTCGGGAATCGAACCCGAGCCTCGCGGTTGATCTGTGTAGTTAGGCGTGTACGCTAGCCACTCGACCAATTTAAAGAAACTTGTATTTTTTCTGAAAGTCAATACTATTCATGTTATAAGATAGTGACAGTTTGATTTTTTTTACATCGAATAAATCAGAAGAAAGGATTTTATTTTTCATAAATCTTTGGCAAAATTATTTGCGAATTTTGTTTCGGCCGACATTGACAACAGTATGTTATAAAAATCAAAAAATAATTTTTCTTGTTCTCGTTACAATTTTTCCACTTCTTTCACCTTCAAAACCTTCCTTAAACTTCCACGAATATTTTAAAACCAGGCGTTTTCAAATTTTTAAGAAAGGGACAGAATGACATAAAAATTAGGTAGAGAGAATTTAGATACATGACGTACTTACTAAAACGAAGTGATTTTATTTCCTTTATTACGTACTTTTTTATAGTTACTTATTTAAAGACAGTGGATTATGTTACTTACAGGAAAACAGTCTGGTAGCTGACATTTTCATAGGCCACAAGATGCGTTCCGTAGACGGTTGCAGTACAGAAAGACAGGAACGGAACATAAACTCCAAGTCCTAGCACTAGACCACGCCATCTTGTTTTTTTAGATACTGATTTGCAAGATTCTTTTAAAGATTCAATGAATTTATCTAAAAAGGTTTGTTCAATTCCTGAAAAATATTAAATAAACGTAATTGGTAGTTTGTTGGCAAACTGGTAATTTGGTAGTATACTTATAACGGTCAATTATAATAACCTAGTTACAGTTAGAGCAAGGAATATAAATACTGTGATAAATACTCTTTAGAATTAGAGATAGGCGTAGTGGAGTTTTGTTGCAACGATATTATTGTTAATTATTGTAAAATAACAGCGGTTGCCTGGTAACCTTTATTTTATAAAGGATAGCGCACACTTGGACGGGCCGCAGCATGGCCGCAGTGTGTCGAGTTGGAACGCATCACATTGCATAGTACACGTAAGCACAAATTGCACGACGCAGTTTGCCAAAGTGTGCGTTGCTTCATACAAATTGTATGAAAGCTATCTAGGCGGATGATTGTTTATTTTATGCGTTATCCTTCAATACAGATGAATTGAACCGAGTTATGCCAAAATATACCAACCCACAAATTGTCAAAAAATGAGCTATCGACACCAAACTGATCAGAATGTGCTATATTACAATTTACCAAAAAAACCATCCTAAATTTACATTTTATAAAAAAAATATGTATGAACTAAGCTACACATAAGGACTAAGTCCAAAAACAATTCTGCTATAACAATCCAAAAACATGTGGTGATTTAAATTGATAATTTAAATAAATATGAAATGACTTTGGGTCAACGAATTTAACAAAATATTTAAGATATATTCTTAGAATAATAATAAATAAACAAAAATAGTAGAACCATGTGTAATTACAAACTTTAGACGCCGTTGTCTCGAAACCAACTCTATGCAGTTGGTACATTTTGGCATAACTCGGTCCAATTATGAATCTCTTTTTTTGAAGTGATAGGAAGATACGTTGTGAATAACGATGATATAAATAGACATACCTAAGCTTTGGACTGTCCTTATACTAACAATAGCTTCCGTAGCTATTGCTGTTGCAGATTCCATCGCTGCACGTTCATTAGACTGGGACTTTTGCGACATAATACCTTCCATCCATATACTTCCTACCATCTAAAATGAACAAAACAGTAATAATTTCCCCGTGTTGGTCCGGGCTGCATTGAAGAATAGACCATCTGCCTTCCTGCCAAGCAGCTCGTAAAAGGCAAGCATAGGTTTACCGTCACTACCTAACTCTAAACATCGTTTAGAGTTTCGCAGCAACTCACCCGAATTGGTACCACTTACCTATTTCTGCTGCCATAATGTCAGCGTTTGCCCGTGGAGTGTTCCGGTCCGGAGAATAAGGTAGCCCGTAAACTTACTTTTAGTTGACGCCTAAAATCCCGGCCTCAGGTTGGCAACGCACTATTACCACCTTTGGTGTCATTAGGCCTCGTGAAACTCTTACCATCATGGAATCCGTGGGATTGTTTGCCTGCTAATATTTAAAAATATCTCATGTTGGTCCGTATCTTCTGTGAATAGCCTATTTGCCTGCCAGGCACCTTGTAAGAGGTTAGTCGGTATAGATTGTATAGGTCATTACCAATAAGATCACTGCTACTGTGAAGTTACTTGACCGAATATGGATCTTCTGCTTATTTCTGTCGCCATAGCAACAGTAACTATATACTGGTCCAGATGGTGGAGTCGGTAGATTTGCACATGTCCTACCACCCTGGCCACAGGTCAGCGACACACCAAAAAAATCCATGGTGTTTAGATTATGCCAGGGAAAGCGTGTACTTGTTTCCTGTCTTATGCTATAAAACATTGCTAGTTTTAGAAAGATAGTATTACTACTAGGACTGAAACTTTAGCCAAAGACCCAGTCACTCTTATAAATAAACAAAGACTAAAGTATTCCAAGCTTAGGTTGACATTAGTCTTTATTACACTGTAGTCGCCTCTGTGGTCTAGCGCTTCAGTTGTTGGACTTGACTGCATGAGGTCCCGGGTTCGAATCCCGGGTCGGGCAGCAAAAAAAAAATTGGGTTTTTCTAATTTTCTAATAAAAAAAAATGTTGCTTGGGATAGGATATGTGCCCGGTTGGCGATAGGCTTGCTACATATCACATTGTGGGACTTAGTTTCTTCGGCTAGTCGTGGGTGCCCTGGTTGTGCCTCTGCCTACCTCTTTGGGGATATGGGTGTGAAGATACTACTACTATTACACTGTAATCTATACTTACCTTGGAGTACTTCAGCCTATGTTTATAGAGACTGAGACCTTGCTATTAATAAACATGGAGTAAAGTATTTAAATGTTCAACCTGGTATTATGGTATTTATTACATTATCAATTTAATTTTACACCTACGTTAGTCCCTGTCTATTAATAAGACGCATGTTTAAAGTGAGATAATGTCAATAACTTAATCAAAACAAAATATTCCATACTAATATTTAAAATGCGAAATTCTGCCTGTATCATTGTCTGTCTGTTATGCTTTTACTGATAAACTGCTGGCCCGTTTTGTAATGAAATCGATGTATTATGTAAAATAAAGTGGTGTTAGTTACACTGTTTATAACTCAAGAACGGCTGAACTGATTTGGCTGAAAATTGATGGGGAAATAGCTTCGAACCAGGAGGAAGGACATAGGATACTTTTTATCCTGTTCGATTGTGGGAAAACTTGGAAAAACAACATTTTAATTTTTCCCATAAAAACTGAACGGGTGCAACGAAGTTCGCCGTAGCAGCTATCGCTAAATGTGTTGGTAAGCGCACAACTTCCAAATGACTGGACCTTTTTGGCTAAATATTTTTTTATTGTGTTAGTTATTATCAGGAGAAGGTTCTTATGAAGAGAAAAACCGGAAAAGTTGCAGGGAAATGGGAAAAATAATACTCCATCATTTCCCATACTGAAAGGGTGGAACGAATTTCGCCGGAACTAGCTAGTCTAATATAACTTCTTTCCTCGGGGTAGTAAACAGTTTTTGACAAATAAAATGAGTACTCACCAGAGGCAAGAAAGCGATCCCAACAAAGGTAAGTTTCCAATTGTAGCAAAAGGCCATTATAATCCCCACGCTCAACGAGCTCACACCTTGTATGATGAGACCAACCCTCAGTCCTGTAGCCCCTTGCACCTCAGCTGCATCTCCACTAAGTCTTGCACACATGGCTCCCACTGTGTTCGTTTCTTTGTCGAAAAAGGCCATTTCCTATAACATTTAAATTAGTTTGACGTATTTTAGTTATTCTAGTCACCAACCAAGTTTTCGCCGTGTAAGTACATTTGGCCGGGTTAGGAGGCCGTCCCTGTTTATCTTTTAAAAAAAACTCTTTTCACTGCTCTGGTACTTTATTAAAACAATCAATTACACTTTATTTTTAGTACCGATTTCCGGAGCAACCCGCGTTTTGCGGCGGACAGAATCTAACTGATTTTTGATATAAAATTATTTAAACAAGTAAATGAAAATGCTGACCAAGTAGTCACAACGTTATGGAAATATACAAGAGTTAGTAAAATGCTTATCTAGCTTTTTATGGAACTATCTTGGGTCATAACAGTACCCTGACTAAAATAGACCATCTGCCTTATTACTAGGCAGCTTGTAAGCGGCGAACAAAGGCTAATTTGGTCATTACCAACAAGACTAGTGGTGGTAGAGTGCTAAAAATTATTCAGGTAGGGATCCAGTGCCTTACCTATTCCTGCCGCCATAATGACTTGGTCATGTTCATGTCCGGATGTCATTGGCCTAACAACCCGACCACAGGATGGAGACGCACCTAAAACATCTATGGTTTCTGTGTAAAGGTGAATGTAGCGATGAGCCTCCTGGTGGTAAGAGACGACCACAGACCACATGCTATCATAGCGTGAACATTGCAGATGCTTCCGTTTCGTGTTCGGGATCTTAGACCATTATGAAACTCTACAGCAGCCTTTCCCAAAGTGGGCGATAACGCCCCCTTGTGGGCGCTGGAAGCCTAGAGGGGGGCGGTATAAATCTTGAAAAAAATGTTTTTTTTTAAACTAGGCGCAACAAATATGTTTTTGAGGTTATTGACAAGAAAAAAACGAGGGGGGGGGGCGCTACAAAACAACTGATTTTCAAAGTGGGCGTTACATGAAATAAGTTTGGGAACCTCTGCTCTACAGGATATCTCTCCGGATCGGAGCATGACACTGATATCATGGCCACAGGAATAAATAAGGCTATAGAGGTGCTGCACGGCTACACTACGGGTCAAGTTGATAAAAAAGAAAAAAGAATAACTACAAAACTAATTTCAGAAAAGAAATTAAAACTAATTAAGAAATTAAATTTAAATTAAGAAAGTGTTGGTGTTAATGTCATATGAAAAGAATGACAGATGAAAGCCTGTCAAAGCAGATATACAATACGAATGTGGATGGATGTAGGTAACCGGGAAGACCAAAGAATTCCACGATCAAATCGCTCGGATATTATTCGAGGTAGGTGTCAAGGTGTTTGTCGGAAAATAATAAAAAGCTATCTTTCTCCTGAAAAAGAAGAGCCTCTGGAACCGGCATGTTTGTATGAAAAGGGTAATGAATGTGAAGGAAGCCAGACAGGTTTGTCAGAATCGTGAGATCTGGCACTCGGTACTCTCTGCCTACCTCGTAACGGACATGGCGTGAAATTGTGAATGTGTAACTAATTTCAAATTAAATCGCTGCTGAAGTAAAAATTCTGTTGCATCACCTTGCTTTAAGGACGTTCCTAATGGTTATAATTAATACATACATATCTTCACGCCAAGTCCCTTACGGGGTACACAAAGAGTATCGAGTGCCAGACCTCACGATCCTGACAAACCTGTCTGGCTTCCTTCACATTCATTACCCTTTTCATATAAACACGCTGGTTTCGGAGACTCTTGACACCACCCTCGGATAATATTCGATTGATAGTTGCACATGATCGAACCAACGGAGCATGCCCTTTCACATTTTAACACCATCACTTTCTTTCAATCCCACTCTTTCTCGGATCTCACTATTACGAATGCGGTCAGCGAGCTCAGAGTTTACACAAGGTATTAAATGACCTGTTGTCTTTAATTAGGTAGAATTTTACCTATATTTAGTGTAAGCTTTAGAATCATGAGAAGGTGGGTTATATCTGGTTGAAAATTGGTTTTATCCGAGGATGGTGTCAAGAATTTTCAAACCCGGCGTGTTTGTGCAAAGGGTAATAAATGTGAAGGAAGCCAGGCAGATCTGCAAAGATCGTGACACTTCGTTCTCGATATTCTCTATCTACCACTTATGGGACAGCGTAAAGATATAATAATGTTTAGTACAAAACTACTATTTAAATTATGGGCTCGGCTTTACAATTTTTATTCGTTTTACACTTTATACTTTTATTTTTAAATTGGCTGGCCTAATCTAAATTTAAGCGAAATGATTAATTATGTGTAATAACAACTCTATATAAATATCTTTAAAATACATTCGGATTTCCGAAGCTTAACGAATATAGCTGAAGCGCATAATTTAAATAGTATCTACTATTGTACAAGTATCAAGGTAGGTACCTGATTTAATAACGCAGAAAAGTATTGTTGTCGGAGTCTTGTTGTCATCCTTAGTCCAGCGTTGGTGAAAGCGATACCTTGTAAACACATAGATAGACCCGCGACAGCAGCTATTACTACAAACATCCCTGAGTAGAAGTCTGCGTAATATATCATAGCGTCTTGATCTGTCAACGTAAATATCTGGAAATAGACAAAAACTTATTTGATGTTGAATTAACGGATAATCTTACAGATATATCTATATATTAATACGTGATGCCAAAGTTTTGGACCCCTTTTTACGAAAATTGCGCTTACACAGGAGCATCAAATTTAGCACACTTATTTTTTTATTTATGTGTAGGAGTGCAGAATGCTAATATTTTTCAATAATAATGCTTATAAGTACATTAAATCAATAAATAAAACATTACCCACACTACCTTGTATTTGACACACACGAACAAATGTTGTTAATGTTGACGATAAAAGATCACAGATGGCGTTCTGGCTGTTCAGGAAACAAGTAGTTGGTCTTTAGAAATGAAGATGTCGTTCTTATCAACAAGTTATTAAAATTTGGATATTAAAATGGTCGAAATCAGACCAATGGGCGAAAACTAGTAAAAATAAATCCCCATTTCGCGTGGTTATCGCATCACGCTTGAACGGATGGGCCTAACTTTGCTATTTCTTTTTTGTTGTATTGGTTATTGTCAGGAGGATCATATAGAGAGAAAAACCTTGAAAATTGCTGGGAATATTGGAAAAACCACACTCCAATGTTGTCCGCACAAACTTTTAGTAGCTGTTAATGTTAAGCGATATGAAGTTCGCCAAGTCGGCTAGCGGCCAATATTAATAACCTACCTAACATAACAGATTGTGATGTTTTAAATCAGTTGCCAAGTGACAGTTGCTATTTTTCAAGAATTAACAAAAATATCTTAGCAACGAAACTCTAGAAGGATAGATAAGTTATTAATTTTGGTCGTATATCGACGCAAATTAACTTCAATAACATTATGTTGTACCTAAGTAATTTTTATTGTCGATTATTTAAACTTATTTATATTCATGTACAAATGCTGGACAAAGGATGAATTAAAACCATACAGAGTCTTTACAAGTCAGCCAGCAGGCACAGTCAAAATGATTGAGGGGTTAGTTATGTATTTCTAATCATCATATGAGAAATGAGTTTGAAAAGGAATATGTAATACTACCTTCTACCTTCATCTTCGTCCGCGTGAAAAAAAATACTTTGGGCTTACGCTAACTTTAACCCGCAACTTTGTATATATAGGTGAGTAAGTATTGGGTCATTTGGATAAGGATTGATTAATATCAAATTTATAAAACACCTTCGCAAATAATAATTTGGTTAGCATAATAAAAGATTATAGTGAGCCAACCCTAAAACATAGACTACTTAGATAGACTTTAAAAAAGATAATTTCGAATAATATACCTAACTGTGTTTAATTACCAGAATAATATATAGAATGTATTTAAGTACCAGAATAATATTAGGAGCAGTGAAAATGAAGACAAATCAACTAAGACATTGTTTTTAGATAGGTCCATTTTAAGTAAGAATTTTACGAACGAAGACATGGTGAGGATTAGCTCGGTAGAAGTGTGTTGTATTGTAATATTGTAATGGTGTTGTAATATGTAGTGTTTCAATGTAGTATTTTGGTATAACAGTAGTATATTTGATTGGGACAGTGACAAAAGTTTTGCTCCTGATATGCCAGAATTATGACCGGATGCAAGCATTGTCCAGACTGGATGTGGTACCTCATGTTTAAGTACTTTTAATATCGAGATTTTGTTCTCGTCTTCGTATTTTATCTGGACGCAATTCTCGACAACTCAATTGAAATAAAAACATTAAATTTAAAAAGCAAACTCAATTAAAATAAAAATGAGAAGTCGAAGAAAATTTAATGTATTATTTTTTTATAAAACCAAAAACTTAATTAAAAATTTAAAACCCTCCAACACAAGAACTTAACATACCTTTAAAAAGTAACAAAAATTCGGTTAATCTCCCCACTTTCACATCCACAACTTCAAACTTTCAAACCACAACAAAACGGGTCAACCGATTTTCATCAAACATGTCTAAGACTACTCGCACATACTCGTAAGTTACCTTTAACACAAAAATTAAATTGAAATCACTGCATCCGTTCGGGAGTTATGATGACACAGACAGATAGACACACAGACAGAAAGACACGTCAAACTTATAACACCCCTCTTTTTGCGTCGGGCGTTAAAAACAACAAAATTAAAATAAATTAAATTAAAAAAACTCAATTAAAATAAAAACAATAACTTTAAAAAAGACACTCAATAAAAATAAAAAGCATAACTTTAACAAAAAATATACAAACCCCAGAAGTGTAGCCGAAAAGTAAGGCAAAGGCTGGAAAACAGCATCCTTGCAGAAATGCAGCTATTGATCCTATCACCATGTAAGGCCATTCCGGAGCATTTAACTTTTGAAGCCGCCAATCACTTACAGGCTTAATGTCCTAAAATATACAGATTTTCATACAGATATTCAATGCTGGATTACCAAATAGGCCAGACTAGGCCATGGCCCCGCCGATCAGGGAAATTTGACATGATTTTTTTCAAATACAATTTTTAATTCGTAATAAAATATTTGTATAAAAATATATAATCTTAACTATTTATTATTTGTTGTTTTGTGTTTATTTTATTTTGTTGTTCGTTTGTTTGTTCGATGGTTATTTTGTGGCAAATTTCAAATTGCACGCATAAATACCAAAACAGTATATGATTTGAAAGAAAAAAAATGGTTTGGTTTGTTTTATTACGAGGTGTTTGAAATTTTTAAATTGGGAAAATAACCGTCAATTTTACAATATTTTTTAAAAAGGGAGGGCCCCAAAATTAAAATGGCCTAGGGCCCTCTATGGGCTTAATCAGGCACTGGAGACATTCTAAGTAGTAGTAGTCTCTTCACGCCCATATCCCCGAAGAGGTAGGCACAACAAGGCACCCACCACAAGCTGAAGACACTAGGTGCCACAATGTGATAGGTAGCAAGCCTATCGCCAACCGGGCACGTAATGTGCAATCCGGGGCAACGTTATTTATTTAATAGAAATTTGAAAATATACATTTTCCATATTTCTTGGTTGCTCGACTCGGGAATCGAACCCGATAAGAAAGAAGAAGTCATGTCCGACCCCGGACCGCTACACCATAGAGGCCACTTTCTTTCCTTATTATAGCCCTTTGGGGGTAGATTTTTAAAAAAAGTCCTACTCAAGTGGCACTCCATCACCAATGGTCTTGATGCTGATGACCTATTTAACCTTTGTTTGACTCTTACGAGCTGCCTAGAAAGACAGATTTTCTATTCTTCACAGGAGACTCGCCGGACCAACATGAGGAGCAATAATTATAATACTAGTATGGTTTTATAAATCTTCCAGAAGTATGTCAACATCAATCCTAATATGCGATGACTCTAAAAAGGTTTTATAGTATACTTATATATGTTAAGCAATAGGTGCTACATTTTTAAATCTCGTAATATTGGAGTTTCACTAAACGCCTATGACAGAATCTGAATTTAGGTAAAGGATTTATTCAGGTGTATATATTACACAGTTATATACTACTCCTGAAAATCGTAGATAGTATGCGTATATTTGTATATTTGCGTGTACATAACCTTTGCTAGTTAACAAAATCAGTACATTTTGAATTTCGAATAATTATTTTTTGTTTAAAATTGTAGTATGGACATAAATACCTCTTCTTCTTCTTGTAATCTGGTCTCTTCAGACTCGTATCGGTATGAGACACTTTGCGCACTTACAGATGTAGCCGACAGAAGAGATCCTCGTCTAGGTACCCAATCGTTAGGTTCTGAAAACATTTGTTGGTTCAATATACTCATATGATTTAACATCAAAATGTTTTTAAATTATTCCAGTTGAGCATTCAGAAAGACTAGGTGGAAGTCTACAAAGATCTATATTTATACCAATATTATAAAGAGGAAAGGTTTGATTTTTTGTTTGTTTGTTTGAAATGAATAGGCTCCGAAACTACTGGACCGAATTCAAAAATTCTTTAACTTTTAGAATGCTACATTATCCCTGAGTGACATAATCTTTGTTACATCAAAATCGATGCAGTAGAAGCCAAGTTACGCTGCGTGGAACTGCTAGTGATCTATAAGATAGTCTACACAGATCTACATGTTGACACATTTTTGGCAAACGGAATTTAATTAACATTGAAATTAAATTTTAAAAGTAAAATGTTAGAATCGTTAATATTTAAATACCACAAAGAGCTATTTTACGTTCTTTACCATACGTTTATTGGTCTTACTTCACTACATGTAAAGCAAGCAGTCAAATTTTGAAAAACGTTTCGGAATCGATTATACTTTCGTTCTATGAAAAAACTAAAATTATAAGACAAAATTACAATTTTTATCCGACGCAAAATTCAAGAGGTTTGGTTATAACGTAAACAAAGTATAAAACTAGTTCCCACTGACCGCAGCCCATTCGGAGGCTGGTAGCGTCATAGCTCGTACAGTAGTAATAAGTATTTAAATTATGCACTTCGCCTATATTCGTCAAGCTTCGGAAATCGGATTGTATTTTAAAAACATCTATACATAGAGTTAATAACAACTCTACATATAAATAATCATCACGCTTAAATTAAGATTAGGTCAGCCAATTTAAAAATAAAAGTTTCAAGTGTAAAAAGAGTAAAAAGTTTAAAGCCGAAGCGCGTAATTTAAATAGTAGTATTATACTAGGTAGGCCGTAGCTTGACAACGAGTTAAGCATTTTTGCGGACTGTTTTAAATAAACGTTTTCAAAAGTAAATATTAATAGTTGGCTGGTCCTTTTAAAGTTACCTTGTAGAGGAATATGTTTTACCTCTGATGCTGGAACGTGTCCTCTGTACTTTTCTATTTGACCTCCTTTTGACGTCAACTCGAGGAACTGCATTTGTCTCTTGGTTTAATTTTTCACCACTATCTTCTTCAGGCAACGATTCTATGACATCTGCTTCTTTGTTTTCTTTGCTTGATGTCACTAATTTATAAAAGAACCCTGAAATTTGACATATTTTATCATCCACATATTTGTTTATTTCAAGTCTTGTCAAGTCACTTTAAATGTGCAATAGGGACTCTAGATACTCGTAGTTGTAAACATTGGGTTATATACAAGGTGTATTTGACACCGTAACAAAAACTTCTGTGGTAGATTAGATACATATCACACTTTAAAATTCCTGTTACAGGATTTGTCTCAAACAAGTGGTTTTATTTTTATTATTTAGAAGTTTTTCAGCCAGCAATGTATAGTGAACAAAGTATATGTATTAAGCCGCACGTTGCGAGCTGTAGGTGCCGACCTAATTCTGTTTTACGAGGGTCAAACTGAAAGTTCTTAGAAAATCAAAAACTAAGCATTCTAGCAAGTTATTAGTTTTATT
>NJDC01000156.1:680756-703404 GCA_002245475.1 Calephelis virginiensis
TTGGTAAAGAGTTCTATTTTCAAAAATTAAACTTATTTTTTTAATATAATGCTTTTAAGTTGCCAGTTCTAAAAAAATTCAGTTTGGCCCTCGTATTACATTGCTGTTTTTAGTAAAAATGTGTTATGTATTTGATATTAAATAGAATATCGATAATAATCGAGCTATGTTAGATAGTATAAATGAAATAATAGTGAAATCAATAAAAATCATAAAATTTCCGACACAAAATTCCAACTACATATGCATGTCTATCATGTACAGAATCCATGGTTGCATTTTTCGCTTTCATTTACACGGTGTATGTCTGGACAGTTGATTTAACCCAAAATCAATAACAATCGGACAATGGAAACAAATTTTCCTTCAAGGTTACATTTGTTGGAAGTCGTGTTGATTTTTGTATGGTATAACCTTTAGATTTATTAGTTTTCATCAGGAAATCACTTAATACCAATTTTAAGAATTACGACTATAGTAATCATAGAAAAAGGAAACTAAGCCTTTACCATGAGTTGGTATAGATTACATTCGGTAAGTTACGTGTCCAAGTCTATGACACTTGGCACATCTTTTGGTCTAAAATGTGTTTCTCTTAGCAAATCATTTAAAGAGACGGTAACAAGTATAGTATACTTGACAAGCCGTAAACTCATGGTGAGGGCTCTGTAGTTAAGCGCGAATGTCGAAAATACGAATTTAGCTAGTTTATTATGAAGGGACAAGTTGTTATTTAATAAACTGTATGAATGTTAGTGGCGGTGAAAGTCTTAACCGACTTAAAAAAAGGAGGAGGTATACATTCTATGTACGACTCCCTATTTTTTATGTAGGTATGTTGAGTGATTACTCTGCCAGTTCTTAATCGATTTAGATTTTTTTTTCACATCTTAGGTGGTCTCAATTCCAAACAGTCTGGGTTTGACGACAGAATCCTAGAGAAATCAAGGAGAATGTTCCTTTTTTTTTGTGTCACTAATTACGATTACCAAACTTACTAATTACGCTCGAAGTCGGTTTTTTTAGTTTTACTGACGCCCGGTTCCTATAATCGAAGAAATGTAATCCGTAACCATTCGTAGTTAGAAAAAAGTAACGAAGCGTCAAAAATTAGAATTAATTCGAAATCGAGCAACCGTTGTTAGTAATGTTTACTAATCGTATAAAATACTAGCATCCGTAATTAGAACGACTCGTTTCTTAAATATGGGAACCGGGAATGAGCTGAAATTTTGCATGAGTGACAATACAAAATATTTTAACACGCGAAACCGGCGTGTTTCTATGAAAAGGGTAATGAATGTGAAGGAAGCCAGACAGGTTTGTCAGGATCGTGAGGTCTGGCACTCGATACTCTCTGCTTGTCCCGTAAGGGACTTACCTTTTTTTTCTTTTGAATTACTGACTTGTTGCTAATCTCGCGATTTTTTGCAACTTCACCGAACTTTAAAGGGACTTAGCGTGAAGATATGTATGCATGTATGTACAAAATATTTCGACATGGCGCTGGTTTGATGATAATGGTAACGATGGGTGTTAATTGGAATATTATCGTCATATCGTCGTTTATTTGAAACGCCTTGGCTAGTGCTTTTTAAGTATACTCCTGGGAGTAACCCTAACAAATAAAAGCTTACCACAAAAACGTGTTTTGTTCTCAAAAATCTATTTTTAAACGAAACCTATGTAAAACCTATATTAAATGATAAATATAACATTTTTTTAAATCATAAATAATGATGTTGAAAATATATAGGAAATTGCAATCACTATTACTATTAGAACTGTTGCAGGTATTAGATCTCAAAATTCGCTGTATGAAGCTCACCGATTCGGCTAGTTAAGAAATATTACCTTTCTGTTTAACCAATTCATCGTAAGTGCCTTGCTCGACGATAGCTCCCTGGTCCATACATATTATGCGGTCCGCATTTACTATTGTTGATAGCCTGGAAATATTTATTTATTATTATTTATTTAAAATTCATGCACTATATTGTACAAAGGTGGACTTAATGCTACATGACATTCTCTACCAGTCAACCTAACTTTATTAGAAAAAATATTAAATGGGGTGCAAAGAGAAAAAAAAACAATAACTTTATATTTGCAAACACATTTCAACATAATTTTAGGTAGCATAATCAAATACATACTAAGAAAAATACGTATTCTATAAATATAGTCATTCTACATACAAAAATACAAATATTACAGTATATGTTTATAATAATATACATTATTATTTATACATAAATAATAATGTATATTATTAATCCATAAACATAGGATTTTTTTTATGATATTGGAAGGCAAACAAGCAGACGGATCTCCTGATGGTAAGAAATTCACGCCGCCAAGAGACAACAAAGATGGTAATGGTGCGTTGCCAACCTGAAGTCGGGATGTTAGGCATCGTGCAAAAGTAAGTTTATCCTCCGAACCGGAACACGTCATGACGTTATGGCGGCAGGAATAGGTATGGCGGTGGTACCAATCCGGGCGAGTCGCTGCGAAACTGTGTCACCTAGTCAGATGTCACAGATGTTAGTGACGCTAAGCCTATGCTCGCCTTTTACGAGCTGCCTGGCAAGTAAGGCAGATGGTCTATTCTACAAAGGAGCTGGACCAAGCTGAAAACCAAGCGGAGCAGAACAGACAACCGCTGGGGAAGAAAGGTTCTCGAGTGGCGGCCCCGCACCGGAGGACGTAGTGTTGGACGACCTCCCACCCGGTGGACTGATGACCTGGCCAAAGTCGCGGGGAGTCGCTGGATACAAGCGGCTGGTGACCGTGACTTGTGGCGCTCTTTGGGGGAGACCTATGTCCAGCAGTGGACATCCTCCGGCTGATGATGATGATGATGATATGCCATCATTCAAGTAGTAAGATGCATGAAGTTACTTGAGTTAACGAAATCTGGACAAAACTATTCAAAATGTCATTAGTCGGCAAAAAAAAGATTCAATAGTAAAGTTTAGTAAAGCGGTGGCATCATTACTCAAGCTCGTTCAGTGAGATTTAGTAGGAACGAGGAAATTTACGATGCACTAATTTTTACATGAATACTCCACTTGTGCGCTTTAACTGAACAATGTTGTAAAATGCCACCAAAATTGACTAATTTCTCTCAATAATTTTTGACTAATTAACAAATTGACTAATTCCAGGAAATTCAGTACTTACGAAAAAAAAAGTGCAAACATATAGTTTATCGTTGGCGTCAAAACGTCCTTTTAAAGTTTCATATCTCTATAATAAAACAAACCTGTGGGATACTGTAAGCGTAGTGCGTCCAATACTGGCCCTGTCTAGAGCAGCTTGAACCTCTCTTTCCGAGTGCGGATCCAGTGCTGATGTGGCTTCGTCTAGCAACAAAATGGCCGGATCTCTTAGCATAGATCGGGCAATTGCTATACGTTGTTTCTGACCCCCTGAGAGTGAAGCGCCACGTTCACCAATTACTGTGTCATAACCCTGGAAAATTGAAATCATTTTACTAATCATATTTTTGCACTTTTTTTAAACAGACGGACTTTTCTAGATGCACATCACGTTCATGGTTAAAGAATATCTGCTATTTCAGACTGTATTATTATCTCTGTATAATCTGACATATTTTTAACGCAACCGTCGCCTTTACATACCGTCTCAAGACACAAGTGCAAGTCCACAATCTAGCCTATGTTTCTAGCCAGCACTGATGTTATGCCAGAAGGAACGGGTATAGTGGTGGAATCAATAACCAAACAGTATCAATCAATTAAAAAACAGGCGATGGGATCGTCACAACCTGACGCTGACACGTCTGACAAGTACCTTTCGTCTGAGTCGAAAATTTTTATTGCACATTTTCGCATGAAACTTTGAATTAATGCTTTTTAGTACAAATGATGAAACACGTATTTTCAGGGTTTTTCGAAATTCAACCCCATTAGGGGTTAAAGGGGATGGCTAAATTTGTATGGGAAATTTAATTCTATTGAAATATTTTGCTTGACACTGAAATAATGCTCTGCAATACAAATTATGACATATATATCTAGGCGTTTTTTGAAAATCAACCCCTATGAGGGTTAACGGGGGTGGCACAATTTACGTAGGAAAAATATTTAACAGTAATTTTTACCGTAAGTCCATAACAATGAACCACGTACATCAGTTTATCAATAGCTAAATTGGTCAAAAATCCCTACTTCCCTACTGATATTATAAATGCGAAAGTAACTCTGTATTTCTTTCGCGCCTAAACCAGTGAACCGATTTTGATGAAATTTGGTACAGAGATAGAATATACCCTGAGGAACAACATAGGTTACTTTTTATTGCAAAAAATTAGGGGAGAATGGGTAAAAAGAGGGGATGAATGTTCATATAGAAATCCGTCATTTTTAAAGCTGTAACAGTGAAACTTTGTATTTAGACACTTTATGATAAACTAAAGAACATAGGCTACTTTTTATCACTAAAAATGAGGGAGAATGGGTAAAAAGAGGTGATGAATGTTCGTATGGAAAATCGTCATTTTTGAAGATATAACAGTGAAACTTTGTATTTAAACACTTTATTAGGAATGAAAGAATATAGGCTACTTTTTATAGAGAAAATTGGGGTAAAAACAGATGACGAATGTTCGTATGGAAAATCGTTATTTAAAAAATATAATTGTGAAACTTTGTATTTAGACACTTAATGAGGAACGAAAGAACATAGGCTACTTTTTATAGCGATAATTTAATCAAGAGTATACTTATCAACCTTATTATAAAAGAATATAAACATGTAAACTTGCAAAACCACGTCACCGCTAAATGTGTTTAGTATAGACAAATTAAAATTTTTCTCTTAATATAATGAACCGAAACTCGCCTTTCATGACTAAGTTGGTATGAAAACAGTTCGTCTATACATTTTTTTTGTAAGAGCTCGGAACCAAAATCTATACTGTCTATACATTAAAAAGCTGAAGAGTTTGTTTGTTTGTTTGCTTGAACTTTCAGTGTTAGAAAGTCCATTTATTGAAGAAGGCTATAGGCTATACATCATCACGCTAAGATCAATAGGAGCGGAGCACCAATGATAAATGTTTTAAAATCGGGGGATTTTTTCCTATTGAGAGCGTGCGCTGCGTTAACGGTGAAAGTTTCGTAAAAATCACGTATGAAAGAATTATTCCCCTTTAAAAGTCCAAAACAAAGTCCGTAACAGCACATTTCTATCTTTTAAGGTTAGCTTACTATAACCTTTTTTTATGTCAACCAAATTTGTTTCAAAATTTGTTTCACTACGTTAACACTATAGTTTAAAAACCGGGCGACACAGACGCGTGGTATGCGCGTGGTTGACTCCTTACGAAACGGTTGTGCTCAGTGCACTACTTTCTAAATTTATTCTTTCCAGAACATCATAATGTAATACTTTTTAAATGATATTTAAAAAAAATAGATTGAAGTTTGAAGAAGGAGCTAGGCGGTTTTTCATCTTAAAATTTCAACGGATAGCGTTGGAGAGTTAAATATTAAATAAATAGACTACGCGGGCGAAGCCGCGGGTAGCAGCTAGTATTAATATAGTTAGTAGAACTACGTGTAATTACAAATCTAACTTTAGACATCGTTTTCTCGAAATCAACTTTATGCAGTTATTACATTTGGCATAACTCGGTCCATTTGTGAAAATGTGTTTGATAAAATGTGAAAAAGCTTTGGACAAATGCTAAGACTAAAATTTGTTACGATTAAATTTCGTGATATATTAAGAAATACTTACGTTAGGCAAATGGATGATGAAGTTGTGGGCATAAGCTATTTCAGCAACCCTTTGGACTTCTTCTCGAGTTGCGTCTGGGAAACCAATTGCTATATTTTCATGGATCGTGCGACGGAATAGAACTGGTTCTTGTCCAACAACACCTGAATATTTACAACACCTAATGTAAACATTACTACCAATCAACTTACTAATAGGAAGAGGTTATATGTTCGTCTCCTAATTTTTTCTGTGTTAATCAACTTCTCCGTAATATCTAAAGCGATATTAAAAATGTTTTTTTTTCCAATTTTTTAATATAAAAAAATGTTGCTCGGGATCGGATATGTGCTCGATTGGCGATAGGCTTGCCACCTATCAAATTGTAGGACTTAGTGCCTTCGGCTCGAGGTGTGTGCCATGGACACGCCCGGATTGGTACCACCGCCTTACCTATTACTGCCGACATAACGTCAGTACTTGCCGTTGACGTGTTCGGAGTTCGGAGGGTATGGCAGCCGGTAAAGTTACTTTTGCGTGAGGCCTAACATCCCGGCGCCGTGAATTTCTCACCACCACGAAATTAGTCTGCTTGTTTGTCTTCCAATATCATTAAAAAATTGAAAGAAAGTGTTGGTGCTAGAATGAGAATGTAGCACGTTACTTTGGACATGTAGAAAGAATGACAGATAAAAGATTAACAAAGTGCGAATGTGGGTTGATGTTGGTACTCCATAGAGGTAGGTATTCCACGGTCAAATCGCTCGGTTATTATCCGAAGTTAGTGTCAGGAGTCTCCAAAATCGACGTGTTTTTCCCCATGTTGGTCCGGGCTCCTTTGTAGAATAGACCATCTGCCTTCCTTGCCAGGCAGCTCGTAAAATGCGAGCATAAGCTCACCGTCACTAACACCGTGACATCTGACTAGGTGGTAGAGTTTAGCAGCGACTCGCCCGGATAGGTACCACCGCCTTATCTATTCCTGCCGACATAACGTCATGACGTGTTCCGGTTCGGAGGGCAAGGTAGCCGGTAAACTTACTTTTGCTCGAGGGCTAACATCCATGCCTCAGGTTAGCAACGCACCATTACCACCTTTGGTGTCTATAAGCAGCATGAATTTCTTAACATCAGGAAATCCGTCTGCTTGTTTGCCTTCCAATATCATAAACAAAAAAAAAGATGTGGAGGAAGCCATCCAGTTCTACGATGATCGTGAGGTTTGGTACTCGATACTCCCTGCCTAGTAAAGGACTATGTGTAAGATATGTATGTATATACGTGTGTCGCTCAATATTTAAGTGTTAATAAGTATAAAAAATGCTATCTTTCAATCGACCCCTCCAAAACTAAATAGAGTAACCATTACCTAAGCAAGATCTTAGCCAGTTTAAGTTTAAATTTTTCAAGTCCTTTCCATCTAATTTGACAGTTCCAAGGGCAGGGTCGTAATGCCTCTGTAACAGCTGGAGTATGGTTGATTTTCCACATCCAGAAGATCCAACCAGGGCCACGTGTTCTCCGGGTTTTACATGTAACGAGAACCCTTGAAGTACCTGAGGGGAAAAAAATCAAAAACTAAATTAGTTCAATTCATGCCCATTATCTTGATGCGTGGCGATCTACAACTGTGCGATTCCGAAGACATTTCTTACCTCGCACATCACCTTTGTGGAATCAGTTACCGAGGGCGGTATTCCCAAACAATTATGACTTAGGGACAACAACAAAAGAGCGTACTCATTCCTTAAAGGTCGGTTGCGGATGTCCGTGGGCGGCGGTGATCATTTTACATCAGGTGACTCGTTGCTCGTTTGCCTCCTCTTGTATAAAATAATAAATTAAAAAAATTCTAAATCAACTTCGTGAAAGTAAAAAAATTCAAAAGCGTGAAAAATATTTAGTAGCATTTGTAGCTTCAAAACCATATTTTACGAAACCGTATTTCTGGCTTTTTAACGAGTGAAAAAGAGGGGAATTTGACGGGTCTGCTTTCGTATCTGTGTGTCTCTCTGGCATCATTACACCAAAACCAATCATTCCATTACGATGCGGATTTTTCTGTTAGGATGGTTTTTGGTGATCGGAACGGAACAGTGAACGGAAAGGATATAGTAATTTAAAACGAAGTTCTACTAAAAAATGTAGTTTCTACTAAAAAAGACAGAATTTAAAAGAGTTTTTTTCCAACATCAAATATAGGTTTCTCGTTTTTGAAATCTTGAGGCCGAGGTGCGAATTAACATACAGGGTTAAATATAAAATACCAGCCAAATTTCGAGAGACGGTTTAAGACGATAGCACATTCGGTCTATGAAATAAATGAAATACAAATTTTCATTTTTATCTGACGCGAAATACAATATAGATGAACATAACGTAAACAAAGAATATTTTTTTGCTATTATTTTAAATGAATATATTTAGATCAAAATTTTGCAAAAATATTTAAATTTTGACATGTTGGTCCGGGCTCTTTTGTAGAATAGACCATTTGCCTTCCTGCCCGGCAGCTCGTAAAAGGCGAGCTCAAGCTTATCGTCACCAACACCGTGACATTTGACTAGGTGGTCGAGTTTCGGAGCAACTCATCCGGATTGCTACCACCGCCTTACCTATTCCTGCCGCCATAACGTCATGACGTGTTCTAATTTGGAGGGTAAGGTAGCCGATAAACTTACTTTTGCTCGAGGCCTAATATCCCGGCCTTAGGTTGGCAACGCACCAATACCACTTTTGGTGTCTCTAGATGGCGTGTATTTCTTTTCATCACGAAATCCGTCTGCTTGTTTGCCTTCCAATGTCAAAATTTAATTTAACTTCCTGACATTAAAATTGAGCCGGTATAAATGTAGCCCTGTATAAACAATAGTAATGTCGAAAATTACGAAAGTGTTAAGCGCCTTTAAAGTTTAATCTTAATGCGTTCATCATATGTCAGCTTCGTTTGCCTTCGCTAACTTCGCTAACCAGCAATAAAAATGCTTCAATAAAATGAAATGAAAACTAGACTGACCTTGACATTTGATCTAGAAGGATAGGAAAAGTGGACATCTTCTAATGAAATTTCCCCAATGACTCTTTTGGGTGAGAATCCAGTTTGTTTCATGCTATCAATCTCAGGTTTCCTGTCAAGTAAGCCGAATATGCTAGATGCGGCACCTCGTGCTGAAGCGAACATTTCCATATGGGGTACACTGAGGGTAATTGACTGTGTTGCCATGTAAGCGCTGAACATTATCTACAATCAAAATATCCAGGATTACGTATGAAAAATTAGCATTTAAAGAGACTCTACAGTGTTATCTACAGTATCTATCATGAAGAATGCTCTGAGGAGTTGTTTCGTTTAATTCCAGCCGCTGATTTCCACCTCCGGATATCGCGTCAAAGCCTAAAGTATCATGCCCATCATCTTGATGCGTGGCGATCTACAACTGTGCGATGTCGAAAACATTTCTTAGCTCGCATAACACCTTTGTGGAATCAGTTACCGAGGGCGGTATTCCCAAACGATTATAACTTAGAAACCTTCAAGAAAAGAGCGTACTCATTCCTTAAGGGTCGGCAACGGCATCTATGATACTTTTGGTGTTGCGGATGTCCCTGGGCGGAGGTGATCACTTTCCATCAGTCTCAGTACTCAGTAGAGATGAATATGTTACAGAGCCTTTATCGTGATTTTATGACACTTAACTTCGGTTGTATCCCCTTAAATTTTACGGAAACCTTATCAACACCTCTACGGGTAACTACGAGAACTAAATTCTAGACATAAACCACTACAGAACCTTCACTTTATCGAAATCTGTGATGCTTTTATCCTCAAAATTTGTTACTCTTAGTTACCAGTAGAGGCGCTGTTCAAACTTTTCCTTCAAATTATTTTACCTTACGGGCTCTGATTTTGTGGCGTCATCTTTTACAAACAGCCTCTTAGGTGTTTTATTTTCCGAAGGTCTTTCGCCAAAGTAATATCAAACTGTTGGGTAAACCTGATTAAAAAACTGAGATGCAGCTTAAAACCGGTTCCTTAAAGAGTTGAATTTGCTATTGCTATATTTTTAAAACACATTACGGGCTCCGAGAATTTCTTGTGGGGCCCCCACACAAGCTTCCGCAACGGCGTATTTTAAATTGTTACGTATCAAGTTGAAATATCTAGCTCTATAGAATTTGCCCAACCACCAATTTGTTTGCAAAAATGTGTAATAAACAGGCAAGTATGTCCTCTGATGGGAAATCAGCACTACAGCTTTTGGATCTCAGTCCCACCTGAAGTGTTACAGCTGCATTAATATCTAGGTGAATCCAGGTTTTTTCTTGGAAGGACACAAGGAGCAGACGGGTAAAAAATCATTTGTAGTATGTATTAATTTCATTTGCTCAGATAAAACGTGCTTTTCTGCACAGCCTTGATTGGTGTTCTGCCCTTGATTTGCGAACTTTCGGGAATATATGCTATTTGTGTATGTGTGTGTACTTACACTAAATACAACACCGACAACATAGTTACGTTGGTCATCTGGTTTGGAAAAATCTGTAATTAGAAGCCTTGTGCCATAAGCGAGACCGATTGCGTTCAAAGAATAAGTTAGCACCCAATTGAACCCCGTGCCAATGCCAGTAAACATTCCACGTTTTCGACCAAATGCTTCCGCTGGCTCCAATAGCCGAGAATACCTGGAGAGAAATAGATTTTAATGATAAGGCAATGAACAAGATAACATCTACATATATAAAAGAAAGTCGGGCTTGTTATAACACTTATAACTCGAGATTTGTTGGACCAATTTTCATGGTTTTTGATACGTTGGAGTTGTCTACGCCCCGAATAGCAGAATACACATTAAAAACAATCAAAACAAAAATAATATGAAAGATGAATCGTCTAAAAGAAACTCGTGATAGTTAAACCGATTAGGCTGAAAATTGATGGAGAGGTAGCTTAAAACCGGGAGAAGGACATGAGGGTCTTTTTATCCCTTACAACAGCGAGGAAACTAGGAAAACCAACATTTTATTTTTTCCTATATAAACTGAACGGGCGGAACGAAGTTCGACTGATCAGCTAGTTGATGTATAAGAGGCTACCGCGACCTATACCTTGGATGCGGTATCTGTGCCCTAGGGCCGAAGGGTTAAGTCTATTGCACAAATCTACCGTCTACCTTACCCTCCGGACTGGAACCCGAAACTGTCATTATGGTGACAGGCATAGATGAGGCATAGATAGAGTGGCCGTGTAGCCTGGCAGAGAAGCAGAAGGCCTCTATTGATATATTTGAATACCATATTTAATACTTCAAGGTATGTATCCATACAGACGAAGACGACGCACAGAGAATATTCTTTAGTTTTGTTTTGCAATTACGTCATATGTCTTCTTCTTGAAATATTTGTTGTAAACTAAATTTTTTTATCTTCTATTTGACCAAGTTTAATGAAACAACTCATATTTCACTTTTGACTAATATTTTTCAAGTAGTCAAAAAAGTATCTCCACGCCCATATATAATCGGGTTCGAATCCCGGGTCGGGCCACAAAGAGGAAATTAAGGTTTTCCGATTTCCTAAAAAAAAATGTTGCTCGGGATAGGATATGTGCCCGGTTGGCGATAGGCTTGCCACCTATCACATTGTGGGATTTAGTATCTTCGGCTAGTCGTGGGTGCCCTGGTTGTGCCACTGCCAACCTCTTCAGGGATATGAGCGTGAAGATACTATTTTAAATCTGTATATTTAAAAATAAATCGCCATTTCGCTTGGTAATCACATCACGTATGAACGGATGAACCAATTTTGCAAATTTTTTAATTGTGATTGTTATTCCCAGAAGTAGGTTCCTTTGAAGAGAAAAACCGGACAAGTTCCAAAGTAAATATGTATAACGCTTTAATTTTCACATACGAAGTTTCAGTAGGTGTTCAAGTCAAGCGATATGAAGTTCACCGGGTTGGTTAGTCTATAACAAAAAAAGGATAATATTCACCTGTCAGTTTCTTGTTTTTCACCAGCAAATGCTACGATTGTCCTTATTGATTTTAGAACTTCTTCAGCTTGTTTTCCTGCTTGACTGTATGATTCCATTTCTTTAATCGACGATTTTGTTTGATACTGTACGAATTATAAAAAAATACAAAAATAACTTTTACGATTTTGTAAGAAAAGACATTGGAAAATACGTTTTGGGAGTATTGCTAAAAGACACACCTAAAAATCTGCTTGTTTTCCTATTTGACTGTACGATTCTATTACTTTGATTGACGTTTTTGTTTGAAACTGTACTAAATATGCGAATTGCTTTAATTATCAGCATGAAAGTACTATCATTCATGTGGTAGAATACAAAATTCATTTATTACGCTATCGTAAACAAACATGACAAGAAGAACATTCGCGCAAGCGCCCTGCGCCGTCTTACGAATTTCCGATCTGGTCACGTGTCCTGACGCGAGTTTAGAAGTTTTTGGCCATTCCAAAAGAACGTGCGCAACGCCGCTAAAGAAGTTGTCACTTCGATAAAATATAAATAACTTTTACGATTTTGTAAAAAAGATAATAAAAACATGATTTGGCATTTCTACTAAATGAAACGCCAAAATTCCTACATTATTATTAACAAGTGAAAGATGTTTGTTTACAAAATGTTGTTTTTATACAATAAAATAACAAAATACAGCACAAAACATTAAAATTAATTAATATTAATTATTATATTTTTATAATTATATTATGTATATTAATTATTATAATTGTAATAATTTTTTTTTAAATTTTCAACAGCATATATTTAGTGTAGTTAAGGATCATCTCGATCACGTCAGCTTTCAAATAAAACATCTTCATCTTAATAGTCCAGAGGTCTATTCGATGGCTTTTTTTTGAAATGGCTAATACGAGTATGTTTGCGAGGTTTTCACAATTTCACCAGACTATGTTCGTTTACGTATTTTTATTTTAGCACTTGCCATGTGCTTGGGATAAATTTCTATAAATTTTAAAGAAAGAAAAAATATCGCCCCAGACAGGATTTGCACAAGCACAGGGCAAGTGCTAAAATAAAAATACGTTGCGAGAAACGAAAGTTATGGTCATTCTAAAATGTGAATTTCATCTGTAATGATGAACTCATTTGGTGGGTACTCAGAATTGTGTATCTATAGGACATAACTACCCACGTTAACGGGTTAGAAAGGAATTAAAAATATGTTCGTTTAGATTATGTTTGAGAAACACTTCAAATATAGAACTTTTTTATACTTTTAACAATACTTTTTCGTCATGGTTTAAAAAAACGATCGAAGCCCCCTGACAATAGCCGTTGTCATACGCCGTTATTGCAAATATAACAAAATATTGATACTCAGACTTTGCATCCCGTTCTATATTTTATTGCTATCAACGCGGAAATATGTGAAGACTATGGAGATGTCAGTTTTCTTTATTACAGGACTTGGTGCGTAAATCAATTGATTTAAATTGAAACAATGATCTTGCGCATAGCTCGAGTCTAATCAAAACTAATATAAAAGTAAGTATCTTCACGCCTGTATAACCGAACAGGTAGACAAAGGTCATGGGATCCTAGATAAGCCGGTATTGTTTAGTTCCACAATGGTTTGTCATCTATATCGGCAAGTTATCCAGTCCCGTTGTGTTTATAGGAAGTTACAGAAAATTTGAGTTGATCTATCCTGGAATCAAATACGAGACCTCATGTCGAGAAAAACAATGTTTAATGAGGGATGTAGTTAATGAGCTGATAATTTTTTGCACATTTCATGACTTTATGTTGACTAATAATCATAAAATAATTATTGGCTTATCAGTAAGACGCAACAGGGTTTGCGGAAATGGATCTTTCAAGTGTTTATTGTATATCTGCTAGTTGCTTCATGCGACTTCACTTGCCTTTTATTAACCGACTACAAAACGTGGAATATCAATTCGTTGGTATATTTTTTTGTATGTTTACACGATTACTCGGCCAGAAACACATGCGTTTCGATGGTTCATTTTTTGAAAGGTAGGGCATTTTACAGTCCCATGTAATGATCCAAAAATCGGCCAAGTGCCGGATTTCAATGATGAAAAAAGTTTTAGTTTTAATTCTAAGTCATATAATTACTTACAACTTCCAAAATTTGTTGTTTTTTTTCTTTTTTGTGGAAATACTAATGCCCCTCACGTCCCCTATTTACTAAGTTTCAACAGTATAGTTTTTATAGTTTCGGAAAAAAGTGGCTGTGACATACGGACGGATAGACAGACAGACAGATATTTTGGCCTTTAGCTTTGGAACTCTAGGCTTTGGGTACTTGCAAGTTTGTAGGTATATAGATGGTAAATAGTACATCGTTATGATTGTAAGTCCATGGTTGTGGTTATGATGGCATACAGTTAGCATAATCTTACACATACATACATATCTTCACGCCAAGTCCCTTACGGGGTAGGCAGAGAGTATCGAGTGCCAGACCTCACGATCCTGACAAACCTGTCTTGCTTCCTTCACATTCATTACCCTTTTCATACAAACACGCCGGTTTCGGAGACTCTTGACACCACCCTCGGATAATATCCGATTGATCTGATCGTGAAATGTCAGCCTTGGTCTCCCCGAGTACCTACATCCATCCACATTCGCATTGTATATCTGCTTTGTCAATCTTTCATCTGTCATTCTTTCCACATGACCGAACCAGTGGAGCATGCCCTTTCGCATTTTAACACGGACACTTTCTTGCAATCCCACTGTTACGAATGCGGTCAGCGAGCGTTACACCACAGATTTTCCGTAGTGCTCTCATTTCGACCGCATTTATCCTACTTTCGACGGCATTTATCCTACTTTCATGCTCTTTCTGACATACCCAACTCTCGCTTCCATACAATAACGTAGCATAATCTTTAAAATAAATATAAAACTTTTAGCATATCTTGCCAAAATTTAAACACCAGTTTAGCATAATTTATTATAGTGTTGTTGCCAACATTAGCTGTCAAAAACGTGTCCCGCCAGATGTCTTTCGGATGTCCAATCGCCACGGTCCAAAGGTCACGTCCGCGACTTATGTCCGATAGTTTGCCAGGCTCAGTATTTTTTCATTATCTAGATACCCTGGAGTCCGATAGTTTGTTTCTAGCTTTTCTATTCATTATCAACTAGGTTTGTATGAAGCAGGCGTGGGGCCATAGTCAAAGTCAAATATGTGGGCCTTTAAAAAAAAATCAAAAAGGAGGTTTTGAATCAACGGTCATTCGTTTTTTGAAAATATGTGTTACGCTTCGTTACTTTTGATCAAACTACGAATGATAAAACTTATGCATTACGTTTCGTTTACTATAGGAACCGGGTATAAGTAACGTACAGTAAGTAGTTGCTAATAATCCAATACTCACGTTTGATAAAAAAATAGCTGAAAGTAAAGACGGCGGCAGGACTGATATGCAGGCTAGAGTCAATTTCCAACCCATAGGAAATGCTTGACACAAACATAATATCGCTGTACCAAAGAGGTTTGATATCACAGATAACTTCTCTCCCATCCCATCTTTCAACTTCATCATGTTCCTGTAGAAAAAAAATACAGAGTTTTGGCGTCATCGTGAATGAAAATGGTCGTATTTTTTTATAGTTATTGAATTTCGTGTTTATATTGAGTGAAATTGGTTAATTTAGGTGGGAATTAGATTAATTTTGTTCAGTGTAAGTGCACAAATGAAGTAATCATGAAGAAATTAGTGTATCGTGTATTTCCTCGCTGCCGCCAAATCTCAATAGACGAGCTTGAGTAACGAAGCCACCGTTTTACTCAAGACCCAGACATGACTTACTGACGACTTATGACTGATGAGTAATTATAATTGATTAAAATTGATTTAAAATTTAATGCAAATTTCTACTTGACTAATGGCAAAATACTAACGTGAAGGCCAATACCTAAAGAAAGAAAGAAAGACACCGATGATAACACTGCCACATACCGATTTCGATTTTGTTTTTAAACCATGCAGAGAGGTCCCGGTTCGAATCCCGGGTCGGGCAACAAAAAGAAAATTAGGTTTTTCCAATTTCCAAAAAAAATCTATCTCGGGATTGGAAATGTGCCCGGTTGGTGATAGGCTTGCCACCTATCACATTGTGAGGACTTAGTGTCTTCGGTTAGTCGTAGGTGCCTTGGTTGTGCCTCTGCCTACCTCTTCGGGGATATGGCCGTGAAGATACTATTTTTTAACAAAATCGATCCAGGCGCTTAGGAAGGCAAATTTATAAAAACATTTAAATATTAAAGAATGTAAAAAATTAGCTGAAACTGCCACAACTTTTTATAATAAAACATTTTTTTTTTACATAACTCTTTGTGTCAGGCATTATCGTAGTTATTATTATGACACGATTTCATGGTCTTGGACTAAGTTTTGAATTTAGTGTGTCTGTAAAACTATTATCGTAAAAAAATTCAAAGAAATTGTCTGATCTAGAGATTTCAAAATGTTGAAAACAAACATACCTAACCTAGGTATTCAAGTAGGAAGTCTTAGAAATAGCCATATCAATGATATTGTTAGATATTTGCGACGATAATACTACACAGATAAGCCGATTATCCACGAGTACATTATAAAATTTACGATATTAGCATAAGCAACAGCACATCTTCATGAAATAATGTTATCTTGATGACAATTGGAATTAGTGTTATTAGATTGGTATTTGAGTCTAAATCTAGCTCACGGATTTATCCATCAGAATAACTACAACTTTACTAACTTAAAAAAAAACTTTCATCTGTCTATTTTCAATTTTTACAGCCTGTAAAAAGTAAAACCGGTTACTCTATAGCCAACCGGTTTCACTTTTACAGTTACTCTATAGCCAACCGGTTTCATTTTACCGGTACAACGGAAAGTATTAAATAAAGTGTATAGTAAATAAGTACAAGTGTTTACTACAAATGTGTAGTAAATACTTACTCTGACATTTTAGAAGCTAGGTTGAATTCGGAGTCTGTGTCAAACCATGTCATATCTTGACGCAATACGGCGTTTAAAAATAAGGTACGTATTCTTGTGATCTGGAAAACGAAGAACTTCATTTTGACATCTATAAATAAAGGCATTGACCTCTAAGTATACGTTACTTTAAATCGACGCCAAAATGAGCACAGACAAAAATGTTGTTACCTCTTTCGACGTACATAATATCAACATCTGTTAAAAAGTGACAAAGAGATGTTGTTATATTATGTTACAAAGTTATATTATGTCGATTCCAACGGTATTTATATAACTAAATTTGCTATAGAACATTGTTGCACTTCTTTAGTTTGCACTAGTATAACTAGTGGTCGCCCATTGGTCGAAATTCGACCATAATCAATTTTAATATCTTGTTGATAAGAGCGCCATCTTCATTTCTCAAGACCAACTACTTTGTTTCCAAACTGTATGGTGCGCCATCTGTGATCTTTTATCGTTATCATCAATATATTTGTTTGTGTGTGTCAAATGCATGATAGTGTGGGTAATGTTTTATTTATTGATTTAATGTACTTTACAAGCATTATTATTGAAAATTATTAGCGTTCTGAACTTCTCCTACGCATAAACTATAAGTGTGCCTAATTTTATGCTCCTGCGTCCGCGCAATTTTCGTAAAAAGTGGTAGAAAGTTTTGGCATCACGTATAGATTATTTATTTGTGAGTTAGGTCATGCTTCATGCTATCAACTCCTATGCTTTCAACGCTTTTTGAGTTAAATTCAATAATACTATTTAAATGTGTACTAGGATAACATAGTTTACTGAAAGTTTATTTTTAGCCAAAGAAAGGCATATTAAATTATTAAAATAAGATACATATTTCAGAGCCGGATTAATATGACCCGGGACCTATATTATGTGACGGGGTCCTTTTTTGTTGACCTACCTATTGTAGGTCGGAATAAATTGCACCCAAAAATAATCGCTCTGATGGAGGGATTATCATAAGAATTCAGCAAGCTCGCATTTATCGCTTCTTATGCTTTGAGGATAATTCGAGACCTTGAATAACCTTATTTTAGTATAGCGTATTTTATAGTAATAGTGTCACGAATAATAGATTATAAACTACCTAAAACATTAACACACTTACTTAATAAGGCCTATATTATAATGTTTTTAGTATAATATTGTTTAAGGTAATAAAGTGCATTCATTTGTTCATTCACAATTTTTAGGCTATGATTTTATATCATAATGTTTTGAATGTAATATTGCCTAATGTAATAAAGTAATAAAGAGCTGTTAATTGTTCATTAATTCTTTAGGTCGTTCTTTCGTTCACCATTTAATTAATCATTTACACATATGAAAAAGGAAAAGATATAATCTACCTGTCGTAGAGCACTCCAGTTTATTAAAGCAACAGAGACTACGCTGAATATGATACAGATGGCTATACTGACGACCATTCCAATCGCCAACGCCTTTCCATCTTCCATTAAAGCGTCCATGTTTTCTTTGTATGTCGCGTTTACCCTTAATGAATAAAAAAATGTTATTATCTCGAATAAACATTGACCGCCTCGTTGGTCGAGTGGTTAGTGTATATGACTCCACCGACTAACTGCAAGGCTTGGATTTCATTCCCGAGGAGGTAGAAATTTGTGTGATGAATATTTAGATGTCTGCATTTCTGGGTTTGGGTGTTTATTAAATTTATTTTGGTATCTATGTAAGTATTTCAAAGTATGATATTTCATAAGCATATAATTTGCTTACTTTAGGGTTACTTTCAGTTTTGAAATGTATATAAAGATATAACTCAGTTTAACTTAACGCCTTAGCATTCTATATCTGTTGCCGTTCGGTAAGTTTTGTGTCAACATCTATGACACTTTTGGTCTATTATAATTTGTTATTTATTAAATAGCCAATCGGTTTCGCTTATAACAGCATAATCATGGCTGAAACTTTAACTACTTACTTGCACAAGTGTTTTATCATATAAAATATAACTGAGCACATGGCTTTGCCCGGACGAAATTAGTATTAAATACATTTTGATTTTTTCCCACGGACTCCCTTTCAGAACAGACTATCTGCCTTCCTGCCAGGTAGCTCGTAAAAGGCGAGCATACGCTTACCGTCGCTAACATCGTGGCATCTGACTGGGTGGTAGAGTTTCGCAGCGACTCGTCCGGAATGATACCTACACCCGCTTTACCTATTCCTACCACCGTAACATCAATGCTTGCCGTTAGCGTGTTCCAGTTCAGACGATAAGGTGGCCATTAAACTTACTTTTGCTCGAGGCCTAACATATCGACGTTAGGCAACGCATTATTACCATATTTGTTGTCTCTAGGCGGCGTGAATTTAGTACCATTAGGAAATCCATCTGCTTATTTGCTTTCAACACCATAAAAATTAGTACTTACAATCTTCTTCCACCACCAAACAAACTTAATAGTGGCAGATAACTTGATAAACGGTCTTGCTGTGCCGTTCTTTCCACGAATGCTGTGCTCAGCTCTCCAAACTGTACCATATTGTAGCCAACTCCACCACTGCTGAGTAATCCCAGAAAAAAGCCGATGAATGTCGCCAAAAGTTCCAGAGGAGTTCCATATTTGAACTAGTAAAAACACAAGCAATATTATATCTAAGATCAAAAACACTGTAAATAAAAGTGATCAATCCCCAAAAAAACGACGGATTGCACTCTGAGAGTGACGGCAGAAGTGAAAACTTGAATATTGACGTTGTGCATTTTTGATACTTGGGAATAGTTAGGGAATAATTTTGCGCGAATTGCTTTAATTATGAGTATGAAAGTACTATCATTTATGTGGTAGAATTCAATATTCATTTGTTGCGCTATCGTACACAAACATGACAATACGGACATTCGTGCAAGCGCCCTGCGCCGTCTTACGAATTTTCGATCTGACAATCTGACGCGAGTTTAGAAGTGTTTACCTATTCCAAAAAAAGTGCGCAACGCCGCTAAAGAAGTTTTTACTTCAAAAATTATGTGTAATGTAGCTAAGAATCATTTTTGTCACGTCAGTTTTTAAACAAAAATAAGTGTTGAAATTCGGCCATGTTTAAAGCTTCCCATGCCTCAGACAGAGAGAAACTTTGAAAATATAACACCCCCTGTTTTTCAGTCAGAGGCTACCCTGGCTTGTTGGATAAAAAGATGAGCCTTTTTTTCGTAATTATTGAATTGCGTAACTGATATAAAATACTGAATTTTAATAAAAACAAACCGACAGACACATTAAAATTACAACACCCCGCTTTTTCAATCAGCGCTAGCCTCAAACTGAAAAAAAGATGGAGAGAAAAGATAAAACCTTTTTTCGTGATTAGTGAATTGCGTGTGTATATTGATAGCGTCATATTAAAAGACAATCCAATAATAGTTGAATTATTTTGTTAAAAAGACCAGCTTGTAGCGTTTGCGCATTGGAAACAGGAAATTGAGTCTTATGACATACTCTGGGGGAAACTTAGGTCCAGCAGTGGACTGCAATAGGCTGAAGTAAGTAAGTAAAGAGCAAGAGAATTTCGCGAAAAACTCATGCTTAGTTAATCACTGTACCAAAAAATAATACTAAATTTAATTACTTAGCTACTACTGAAGACTTTTTTAATTAAAGACTTTTTGTTTTGTAATATTTTACTTCTGATATTGGAAGGCAAACAAGCAGATGGATTTCTTGAAGGCCAGAAATTCGCGTCGCCTGGGGACATAAAAGGTTTTAATGATGCGTTGCCAACCTGAAGCCGGGATGTTAGGCCTCAATCAAAAGCAAGTTTACCGGCTACCTTATCCTCTGAATTGGAACACTTCAACCTCAAGCGCTGACGTTATGGCGGCAAGAATAGTTAAGGCAGTGGTATCAACCCAAGCGTGTCGCTACGAAATTCTAGCACCTAGTTAGATGTCACGGTGTTAGTGACGGTAAGCCTATGCTCGTTTCTTTTGCTTGTTTGGTCACCGAAAGGGTGGAAGAGTACCTAGCTTAAGAACATTAATCGCACAAACTTTAGAAACTTTGGTTTTTTTAACACATTACTCATAACAAAAGCTTGCTGTCTTTGGACGAAAAGTGAGATACAGTAGGATACATTAATTAGAATTTTAGATATCTTATTAGCTGGTTCCATCTTCGCAGAGGAGAAAAATCCGCATTAAAACCCGTTGCGTAGTTTTAAAGTTCTAAGCATACATAAAGACAGACAACAAAAAGCGACTTTGTTTTATACTACGAGGTACAAACCAAAGTCGTAGTTAGGTAGTAACTTGAAAAAACTCATTTAAAAATTTCAACGAAAATAATTTGAGCGAGATATGTTTAGCAGTTTTTGATAAGCGCTATATATCAAAAAAACTGCTAAACATATGAGATATGTTTAGCAGTATTTGATATATAGCGCATTTTCAAAATTGCAAACATAACTTTAGTAGAACAAAGTTAATTTTCCTCGTCATAGTTAACGTTATAGCATATATGTATAGAATGACTATAGATATCTATAGGTATCGTCGAAAATATATGCGTTACTTTATATCATTAGGATAATCGTAAAACACTTCTTTTTTACGATTCAAATCTAATTGACTCACTAAATTGCAAAGCAGGTTATAACTATTTTAATTGGGTTCTGCGTTGGCATTAAAAAAATGGTTAAACGGAAACAAAATTAGTCTCTCCGTTTTCAAATCAGAACAATTGGATACTAACAAAAAAGGGCTTCTCGATATATGAAACTAAAAGTTTCTATTTTTTCTTTAAATCTGATCAAAATTCAAACGTTAAAATAACACAGATTTCTAATCTCATCTCGTACTTAAGGGGCCATGTATGCTAAAATACGTCAGCAATATACTGTTTTTTTTTTCATACAAAGCAATTATGGATCTTGGCGACAAAAATACACAAGATTAACATTAATGTGCTTTATAAGACTAGTGTTTCCAAAACACGATTCATTTCACTTTGCTCGATAGAAAAAATCAAAAAGTTAACCCTTTTTTGAAAGCAAAGCAAGTTAACCCTTTTTTGTCTACTTCAATTATGAAAATATCGACACCAGATTTAACATAAACATAGATAAGTATTATACCTAAAAGATAACTGTTTCAGTGTTTATATTTTTTTTCAATTTACTTTTATAGTGTCAAAAATAGCGATTTGGCCCTTAAGACATTTATTTTAGAGCGCAATATTTCATAGTAATCATGGAACGAGGGAGTGCGCTGATTGGCTCTTCTGGCTGACAAGTATGGGGCCTTAAAATGTATCATTTGTAAGTTAGTGTACTTCCAAAGTATTAAGTATTTCATGTTACTAATATTATTATTGAGATAATAGATGGATGTTTGTTACAGGTTAAAATTTATATATATATATATATATTCTATATATATAATATAATATTATTTTATTATATTATAATAGAATACTAAGCTAAATCTAAATGTCTAAATCTAAATATAACGATACACTGGCAAAATTTTCTAGTGGAGGCTAAGTAGTAATAAAAACTTTTTTTATGGTATTGGAAGGCAAACAAGCACACGGATTTCCTGATGGAAAGAAATTCACGTCGCTTAGAGACACCAAAGGTGGTAATGCTGCGTTGCCAACCCGAGGCCTGTACGTTAGGCCTCGAGCAAAAGTAAGTTTACCGGCTACCTTACACTCCGAACCGGAACACGTCATGACGTTATGGCGGTAGGAATATTTAAGGCGTTGGTACTGATCCGGATGAGTCGCTGCGAAACTCTACCACCTATTCAGATGTCACGGTGTTAGTGACGGTAAGCCTGTGCTCGCCTTTTACGAGCTGCCTGGCAGGAAGACAGATGGTCTATTCTGCAAAGGAGCCCGGACCA